>JAEIIH010007403.1:0-31739 GCA_018904745.1 Drosophila orosa
AAGACTTAAAATCACAGACATTATTCAAAATTGGAAAAAAACCCTTTTGTAGACTTTTGTTTAAATTATTGAATAAATTAAACTGCAATACTTTGTAAATGTTTAAAGTACGAATATCGCTTTAATTTAATGGGGGCACCCGTAATTATCTGGCTAGTTGTACGATTTTTTCTCTGTGCACACTCACACTCACTCATGCACTCATACACACTCATCACACCCACAAACACGCACACGCATAATCATCGCACATCGTCACCAACACACACGCTCAAACACTCGAAAAAGTCAACTTTCAACTTGTTTGCCCAACTGCGACGAAGCGAACTAATAAATTTCTACTTTTTGTTTTTTTTTCTTTCTCCCTCCTCCCACTCCTCCTTCTGAAAATCTCACCCAAAACACCACCCCCTTGATGATTTTTTTTCGCAGATTTTTCAAGACGCAGACTTAAGTGCGCGCCAGTGTGTGAGTGTGTGAGAGAGGAGTGGAGAGTAAAGTGACGATGATGATGATGTAGCGATAATGATGATGATGGCGCGATAATGATGCTAATGATAATGATCCAAGCAGCAACAACAACTAGAGCCTCTACAAATGAGAAAAGTTGCCGCCGCGAAAGTACAGCAATGTGGAAAACTGTGAATTCGTCGACCAGAAACTCCCAGAAACGCAGAAAAACTAAACGCGCAAAAAGAAGAATTTTCATCAGGCCATAAAACCAACAACAACCATAACTGAAATAGCAAAAAGAACAAAGGAAAACTGTCGTAAAATAAAACGCAGAAGAGGCAGCAAGGAAAACCCACCACTTAACAGCAACAACAACAACAGAAACTGTAAGAATTTCAATTTCCAGCAAACAAAAATAAAAAAAATAAACGCTCAAGCAACAACAACAACAACTCAAAACGAGAAAATCCTGCAAAGACAAAAAAACAAAAGAAAAGAAAAAGTTCACGTTCGAAGTAGAAAAACCACTTAAAACGTCGATGACAACTAAACCCGCGGGTGTGAGGGAGATAGCAGCCAGAGAAGTGCAACAGAGAGAGAGAGAGCCGTTGAGAGCGAGAACAGGAGTCTTCTCTCGCACTCCCCAAGAAGGAGTCTGCGAGAGAAAGATAGAGAGAGTGAGAGCGAAGGAATGAATTGAGTTTAAGGAGCAGTTGTTTTGCCTCCAATATCCCATTCTTTATTTAATTTTTTTTTGTTTTTTTCGTTAACTGCACACATTTAGTGGTGGCAAAGCGTGTAAAGGTGGTGGTGTGATGCCACCGCTGTTGCGGGTCAGTACTGCCAGCATGGACGTTTTTCCGCTGGAAAATATATCTAAATTGTTTTTTATTTGTTATATTTGGATACAAAATACTTCCTTTGATAGGACTTTCAACAAAATTATTTAAATGGTATGATTAGAGTTGGAACTATTGGAGTTATTTATCAATTCTAAGATTGTAACTTGTCCTTCCGTTATCCTTTTTCAACCAATTAGTTTTTAGCTAATCCCCATCAGCTATTTTCCTCAAGGCCGCTGCCATCACTGACGGCTGTGTGTCGGTGGTCACGCAAGACGTAGCAGAAGCAGCGACGGCAGAAGGAGCGAAGGCAGCTGCAAATGCAATTGCACCTTTAGCGCGCTTCTTGTCCAAGGAGCAGGAGAGAGGCAGAGAGAGCCCAAGAGAGTGGGTTGGAGAGCAGCCAGAGAGGGAGTGGGAGTGGGAAAGCGGGCGAACGCGTTCGGGCAAGAGAGCCGCACAAAGCCGAGGCGACGTCACCTTCGGCTTTGTAGTTGTAATTCGCAAAGCAAGGAGCGCGCAACGGAGAGCGCAAATAAAAAAGGCGAAAATAAGTAAATAAATCCAACCAAGAAAGAGTGCAAGAAGTGAGTGGGGCACGGGGGGCGTGAAGCAGGAGCGAAAAGTAAACGAGTTGCCAAAGGCGACAACAACAAGGAAAAGGGGCGCAAAATTGACGCATTCCTCACGCGATTGTTGTTGTTAATGCTTGTGTTTGTGTTGTTGTTTGTGCTTGTGCTAGTACTAAATACCGGTCTTTTTTAGTTGGCCTCTCTTTTACATCAACCAAGTTTGTGTGCCCTCTCTCTCTTATCCACAGTGACGATCTAGCATCTCTCCAAGTCTCCACGTAAATCGATCGGAAATCAATCGGTATCGAAAAATCGTTCCTCGCAATCGTAGTCGCAATTCAAAATCAAAAATTGAAGAAGCAAAAAGCCAATGCAAATGCAAAGCCAACAAGCGCTAAGTAAATGCTACCATGGGCCGCTCCAAGTTTCCCGGCAAGCCATCCAAGTCGATCAACCGTAAGCGGATCAGTGTCCTGCAGCTGGAGGATGAGGCCACTGCCACCGCCACCGCAGGCGCCTCCAATCCGAGTCCGCATTCCGATTCTCCGCCCCCATCGGAGCAGCCTCCCCCGCCGCCGCCCCAGCAGACGGAGTCTCAGACGGGCGCCGAATCAGCGCCAGCGCGCGAAAAGGGCGGCCACCACAATTGTGATAACGATGAGGACGATAATCCGCCGGGTGCCGGTGCCTCGATCGCGGGATCCTCCTCATCCTCCACCACGGAAACCACGGGCAATGGATCTACTTCCAGCTCAGGATCCGGCGCGGGCTCGGGTTCCACCAATGGCAATGGAGTAAATGGCGGCACCCATCACAAGAGTGCAGCCAATGGAGCGGAGCAGGATCAGAATGCAAATGGTGATAAAACTAAAGGCAGCAGTTCGAGGAGAGTTTCCACGGGAAGTCTAGTGGCAATAGGACCCGCAGCTGGAGCAGGAAATGCGACAGTGGCTAATGGAAAACCCTCGGCTAGCTCTGGAAAAGCCTCTGGATGTGCTGGTGGAAAATCGATGGGATCCTCCGCTGGCAAGTCTTCGAGGAACACGACAACGTCGGGGACCTCTTCAGCAAAAACGTCGGAAGTGCCAGCCACCTCTGTCTTGCCATCTGCAGCCAATGCAGGAGTACCTGCTGGAACAACAACCTCTGCAAAGTCCCAAGGAGCATCATTGGAGGTAGCCGCTGCAGCATCTCTGGGATCGGGCTTTGGCAAATCTCTTAGCCTAACCATTAGTACATCGTCTGGAAAGTCTAGCAAAGGAACTACTGCTGAGGCCACCTCTGGAGCAGCATCTCCCAGACCCGGACTATCCCCCAGTGCAGCAGCGTCTGCCCCATCTGCCGGATTGCTCTCGCCCGGAGCCATCTCCCCTGGCGGTTCCTTTGCAATAAGCGCGGCCATGCTACGCGCCCGCAAGAATGGCAACAAGAAGTTCAAGAATCTGAACCTGGCCAGGGCCGAAGTAATGCTGCCCTCCACCTCCAAGCTGAAGCAGCAGCAGCAGTTGCAGCTCAACTGCCCAGTGGCGGGCAGCCCCTCAGCCTCAACCTCCTCCGCGCCGGCAGCCGCCACTTGTCCCTCTGCGCCAGAGGCGGGAACGTGCGAGCCGGTCGAGGATGCGGCCCCGGTAAGTTGATTTCCAGATTTGCAGCCGGGTGTGCTGACTGCTGGTGCTGGTCCGCGGGTCCGTCCCCTCCTTGCTTTTATTTTTATGAATATGTTTAAGCCGCTTTTCCCGCCACCTTAAGTTCTTAAGCTCCGCAACTGATTCGAGTTGAGTTGCATTGCGTGCACCCTTCACAAACAAACGCTCCGCACTCCGATTTGCGATTCCCGCAATGTAAATACGAGCAAGAGGAACCCCCTCAAGTTGGTCTGGTCTGGACGGGTCTCTGGTCTCTGGCCTGGTCACCCCTTTCTGCCACGCCATTGTTACCTGCTCGCTTACCTGCTTAATTGGCTTTTATGACGTTTTAGCGCTTGCAACTCAACTTGCTTCCACACATGTGTATATGCGTGTGTCTGCCCCAGACGGCTGACGGTCATGTGACGGTGATGGCAATGGTGGTGGTGGTGCTGGTGGTGTCTGTGCCCCTGCTTATACTCATACTTACTGCTTAGTAACTTGTTTTTTTTTGCACCCAGAGTCCCCTTCGAAGAGCCGCACTTGCTTCTGGTCCCTTTGCATGCTTCTTTGTGTTTTACTTAACTTTACACGGGAAGAAACTATTGGCTAATGCTTAGTAATCCCATTTAAGATACTCAAAACAACAGGCAAAAGTCTTGTTTAACTTTAATATCAACAAAAACGAAACTATTGGTTCTTTGGCTCCCTATAAATACTGTTTATTACTTCTACTTTCAAGTTAAGGATTATATTAATTTAATTATAGTAAAGGTGTCGGAAAAACCATTCAATAATTGGCTTCTTAATTACCTTGAATGAGTAAATCAATTCTAGTTAATTGTCTGATTGAGAAATATAAACTGGTTATTGAAAAAACGAACCTAAATCCCTCTCAAAGGTTTTTGTGTTTATAAAATTATATATTCCTTTGATTAATCAAGGTTTTATTAATAATTTTTAACTAACCTCTTATATTTTTAAGATTTAAAATAAATTAATGATTAGTTTGTATAAAAAGAAACCTATTAAACTTTTTACTGTGCGTCCCCTTTGCTTGCTTTTGATTTTGCCTGTATTGCTTTCCGCTTTTCGCATTTTATGAGCCCGTAGTTAGTTGCATGAATTATTGATTGGCCGGGAACCCCTGCCCCAAATTCTCCCCTCTACAACCGTCGCTAACCCCTTTTGTTTTGTGTACTTTTGCAGAAGCGAGTCGCTAGCGAAATGCCCAATGAAGGCGCCCTGGAAGCAGCTCCATCGAGCTCTGCGTCAGCGTCGAATGTTCCTGGATCAGGAGCAGCGGCGGCCCCAGGTGCTGTTCCAGCACCAGGAGGCGCAGTTACAGCAGGGCCACCAGCTGCGGGCAGTAGTAGCCCCAATTCTGGAGGAGGAGCAGGAAATGGAGCTGGAGGAGCTGCACCAGCAGCAGCAGCAACGGCAGGATCTGCGACGGCAACGGCAGCCAAGCAAAAGAAGACGGTGACCTTCAGGAATGTTCTAGAAACGAGTGACGACAAGTCGGTGGTGAAGCGATTCTACAATCCGGACAATCGCATCCCTTTGGTCTCGATCATGAAGAAGGATTCGCTGAACCGGCCGCTGACCTACTCCCGCGGCGGCGAGTGCATCGTGCGGCCCTCCATCTTGTCCAAGATACTCAACAAGAAGAACTCCAACATTGACAAGCTCAATTCGCTCAAGTTTCGATCGGCGCCAGCTACGAGTTCCTCCTCCTCTCAGGACTCGGGAGCGGGATCGTCTCCTAATGTTTTTGGATTATCCCGCGCATTCGGCGCTCCCATGGAGGAAGATGACGACGAGCAGGGCGGAGTAACCTTTCGCCGAAACGAAGATCAAGGCAACAAGGAAATGGACGAGGATATGATGGACGAAGATGAGGATGAGGAGGATGCCGAAGATGAGGAGGACGACAATGATCAAGAGGAACTCGATGAGGCAGCCTCCGATAAGAGCGCGGAAACAGAAAAGAGTGAGGGAGGAGCTGAGGACAGTGAAGATAAGCAGCCGCAGCTGGTCATGGACTCGCACTTTGTGCTGCCCAAGAGGAGTACCCGATCCTCGCGCATTATCAAGCCCAATAAGAGGCTGCTGGAAGAGGGTGCCATCAGCAAGAAGCCTCCACCAGCGCCCAAGAGCCTCTTTGGGGGACCTGCCCCGGCGTCCTCCACTTCGGCTGGAAGCCTGAAAATCCCCAGCTTTGGAAGCCTTAAATCAAATACCAGTGTAGCCGCCAGCTCAAGCTCAAGCTCAAGCATCTTTGTGCTGAGGCAGCCGCGCTTGCAGTTCCAGGCGGACAGCAAGCTAGGACCCAGTGCCATTCCCACGACGCCAGCTGCAGTTGGAGGAGGAGCTCTGACGGTATCAACTTTTGGAACGCTCGCTGGTCAGAGCAGCAGTCCCAGCACCTGTGCCGTTTGCTCCACAACGGTCAAGGAGGTGACCCAGGCCCGCAAGTACGGCGTTGTGGCCTGCGACGTCTGCCGAAAGTTCATCTCGAAGATGACCAAAAAGTCCATATCGGCCAATGCGAGCAGTGTCAATGCCAATGCTGCTTCGTCTTCGACGAGCCATCAGCAGCAGCAGCCACCGCAGCAGCTGCAATGCAAAGGTAGCGACGGTACCACCTGCAACTTCCACTCGGGAAAGAGCCAGTTGAAGAACTTCAAGAAGCTGTACAAGGAAAGGTGTTTGGCCTGCTGGCTGAAGAAGTGTCTCATCGCCTTTCAGTTGCCGGCGGCGCACAGGAGTCGTCTGGGTGCCATTCTTCCAGCAGGAATGCGGCCAGAGGCCAATCCCCGAGAGGATAAGATCTCCACGGAACTGCTATCGCCCACGGGCAGCTTGAGATTCGCCGCCTCCTCAGTCTCCACGTCCTCCGCTTCCTCTGCTTCAACTTCAACCTCTGGCGTCAAGTGGAAATCCAGTCCGGACTCTGCGTCAGCTCTGCCCACCATCAAGGCCAATCCCTTGGCGGAAAACAATGTGACATTTGGCAGCACTCCTCTGCTGCGTCCCGCTATCCTGGAGAAGCCGCTCTTCCTCAAGATAAGCAATGCGGCAGACCAGAAGCTAACAGTTGGTGAGGCGATCAGTCCCAGTCCGTCGACGAGGAAGGCTTCGATCAAGCAGGAGAAGGCCAAGGAGAAGGAGAAGGAAAAGGAGCTGGAACAGCAGCAGCAGAGTGAGAAGCCCCTCAGTCCCGCCTTGGCAATTGCCAAGAAATCAGCAGTTTCAGCGGAACCTGTACCTACGGAATCCCAAAAGGAGGAGACGCCGCAGACTGTAGCTGCACCTGCATCCGCTGGAACCTCTCAGGCAGCAGCAGCTGCTCAAGCTCCAGAAGTTACTCAAGGGGAAGCCAGTAGTGCCCCAGGTGATGGCCTGAAGCGTCAAAGGATTGACCTGAAGGGTCCTCGAGTGAAGCATGTGTGTCGCAGCGCCTCCATTGTTCTGGGCCAACCCTTGGCTACCTTTGGAGAGGATCAGGAGGAGGTTGATGAGCAGGAGCGCCAGGAGGTGGCACCAGCCGCTGGTCCAGAGCCAGCGACGCCTAATCCTGTGCCAGTGGCAGTTACAGATGAGAATGACAACTGTGCCAGCTGTAAAACGCCGCCTGTTGAGGATCCCAAGCCCGGTAAATCCTCGCCAGCAGAGGCCAGAAAGGTAGCCGGAAAGGAGGGTGGAGCCACGGCCACAGGAAAGGTTACCACCAGGACAGTGGTGGCGGCCAGCAAAAAGCAGCGAAACGGGGACATAATTACCTCCTCCTCCAGTTCCGTCGTCACTCAATCCCAGAGCCAAACGCAAGGACGCAGGACGAAGGAACAGCGGCAGCAGCAGCAACGCACCCTGATATCCATCGATTTCTGGGAGAACTACGATCCGGCCGAGGTGTGCCAATCGGGCTTCGGGTTAATTGTAACTGAGACAGTAGCTCAGCGAGCGCTGTGCTTCCTGTGCGGCTCCACGGGACTGGATCCGTTGATCTTCTGCGCCTGCTGCTGCGAACCGTATCATCAGTATTGTGTCCAGGATGAGTACAACCTGAAGCACGGCTCCTTTGAGGAGACTACGCTAATGGGCAGCCTGCTGGAGACGACGATAAGTGCCTCCAACGGTGGAGTAGCAGGAGGATCATCATCGCTCAATCAGCTGACACAGCGCCTGAACTGGCTATGTCCACGCTGCACCGTCTGCTATACCTGCAACATGTCCTCCGGATCGAAGGTCAAGTGCCAAAAGTGCCAGAAGAACTACCATAGCACATGTCTGGGCACCAGCAAGCGACTCCTGGGTGCCGATCGTCCACTAATCTGTGTTAATTGCTTGAAATGCAAGTCCTGTTCCACGACAAAAGTGTCCAAGTTTGTGGGCAACCTGCCCATGTGCACGGGCTGCTTTAAGCTTCGCAAGAAGGGCAACTTTTGTCCCATTTGCCAGAGATGCTACGACGACAACGACTTTGATCTGAAGATGATGGAGTGCGGCGATTGCGGTCAGTGGGTGCATTCCAAGTGCGAGGGCCTCAGCGACGAGCAGTACAACCTGCTGAGCACGCTGCCCGAGTCCATTGAGTTTATCTGCAAGAAGTGTGCTCGGCGGAACGAGAGCTCGCGGATCAAGGCCGAGGAGTGGCGACAAGCGGTGATGGAGGAGTTCAAGGCGAGCCTGTACAGTGTGCTGAAGCTGCTCAGTAAGTCGAGGCAGGCGTGTGCCCTGCTCAAGCTGAGTCCGCGCAAGAAACTGCGCTGCACTTGTGGAGCTGCTAGCCATGGCAAACTGCAGCCCAAAGCCTTGCAATTTAACAGCGGATCGGACAATGGTCTGGGCAGTGATGGTGAGTCGCAGAACAGTGACGATGTCTACGAGTTCAAGGAGCAACAGCAGCAGCTTCTGAAGAAATCGCGGGTTAAGTCACTGCCCTGCTCCTGCCAGCCGTCGTCAGCCATCGGCAGTGGCCACAGCAGTCACCCGCAGTCCTTTAGTCTGGTGGAGATTAAGCAAAAGATTGCCGGAAACTCGTACGTTTCCCTTGCCGAGTTCAACTACGACATGAGCCAGGTGATTCAGCAGAGCAACTGCGACGAACTGGACATTGCCTACAAGGAGCTACTGAGCGAACAGTTCCCGTGGTTTCAAAACGAAACAAAGGCCTGCACGGACGCCCTCGAAGAGGATATGTTCGAGTCGTGCTCCTATGAAGACTTGCCGGATGGCGGCGGAGGCAGTGGCTCTGTGTACAACGAACATTCGCAACAGCAGACCGAGTCCCGATCGGGCGTCCTGGACATACCCCTCGAGGAGGTGGACGATCTGGGCGGTAGCTGCGGTATTAAGATGCGTCTGGACACCAGGGTGTGCCTGTTCTGTCGCAAAAGTGGCGAGGGTTTGTCCGGAGAGGAGGCGCGTCTCCTGTACTGCGGCCACGATTGCTGGGTGCACACCAACTGTGCCATGTGGTCGGCGGAGGTGTTCGAGGAGATCGATGGTTCGCTCCAGAATGTGCACAGTGCGGTGGCCAGGGGCAGGATGATCAAGTGCACGGTGTGCGGCAACCGCGGAGCCACCGTTGGCTGCAACGTACGCTCCTGCGGCGAACACTATCACTATCCCTGTGCGAGGAGCATTGAGTGTGCCTTTCTCACGGACAAGTCCATGTACTGTCCGGCGCATGCCAAGAATGGTAATGCCCTGAAGGCCAACGGTTCTCCCAGTGTCACCTACGAATCCAACTTTGAGGTGTCCCGTCCCGTCTACGTGGAGCTGGACCGGAAGCGGAAGAAGCTCATAGAACCCGCGAGGGTGCAGTTCCACATTGGATCTCTAGAAGTACGACAACTGGGCACCATTGTGCCCAGATTCTCCGATTCCTACGAGGCTGTGGTGCCCATCAACTTCCTGTGCAGTCGCCTGTACTGGTCGTCGAAGGAACCGTGGAAGATAGTGGAGTACACGGTGCGCACCACCATCCAGAACAGTTGCTCCACCCTGACAGCGCTGGATGTGGGCAGAAACTACACTGTGGATCACACGAATCCGAATGGCAAGGAGGTTCAGCTGGGGTTGGCGCAAATTGCACGCTGGCACACCAGCTTGGCCCGGAATGACCTGCTGGACAACGACTGGAGCACTGGGGGGGAGTTCCCCAACACGAACTCCTGTGTGCCGCCCGACGAGAATACGGAGGAGGAGCCGCAACAGCAAGCCGATCTGCTGCCGCCCGAGATCAAGGATGCCATATTTGAGGATTTGCCGCATGAACTACTCGACGGCATCTCCATGCTGGACATCTTCATGTACGAGGATCTGGCGGACAAGACGGACCTGTTTGCCATCAGCGACCAGTCCAAGGACGGCACTCAGGCGATGTCCTCCAGCCAGGCGCAGAGCCAGCAGGGTCAGCATCAGGTGAGCATCTGCGACGAGGATACGCGGAACTCTAACACGAGCTTGGGCAATGGCGGCTGGCCGGCCAGCAATCCCGTGGAAGATGCCATGCTCTCGGCGGCCAGGAACTCGAGTCAAGTCCAAATGATTAAAACACTGGGCTGGCCGAAGCTGGACGGGAATAGTGCCATGGCGAATGCCATCAAGAGGCGTAAGCTCTCTAAGAACCTGGCCGAAGGAGTGTTGCTCTCGTTGAGCAGTCAGCAGCGCACGAAGAAGGAGATGGCCCATGTGGCCGGTGTATCACGGAGGCAGTCCATTAGCGAGACAATTTCCGTCGAGGGAGGAGCTACTACATCCGGCGGTGGATCGATGCGCAGCAAGAGCTTCACCTGGAGTGCGGCCAAGCGGTATTTTGAGAAGAGCGAGGGACGTGAGGAGCCCGCAAAGATGCGGATTATGCAAATGGACGGCGTGGATGATTCCATCACCGAGTTCCGCATCATTGCCGGCGATGGGAACCTGTCGACGGCTCAATTCACCGGACAGGTGAAGTGCGAGAGATGCCAGTGCACCTACCGCAACTATGACTCCTTCCAGCGACACTTGCCCACCTGCTGTGATGCCGCCATGTCCACCAGCGAGTCGGACTCGGATGTGAATGCAGCGACCAGCAGCAATAATCCCGCCCAGCTGAGTGCCGAGAGCCTGAATGAGCTGCAGAAGCAGCTCCTGGCGAATGCCGGCGGTCTGAACTACCTGCAGACCACCACAGCCTCGTTTCCGCAAGTTCAGAGCTTGGGTTCCCTGGGCCAGTTTGGTCTGCAGGGTCTGCAGCCTCTCCAGCTGCAGCCTCAGTCACTGGGCAATGGATTCTTCATCTCGCAACCGAATCCCACAACGCAAACGAATACGGATGAGCTGCAATTATACGCGAATTCCCTGCAGAGCCTGGCCAATCTGGGAGGAGGATTTACACTCGCCCAGCCAACGGTCACGGCTGCTCCGGCACCTCAGCCCCAGTTGATAGCCGTGTCCACGAATCCCGATGGGACCCAGCAGTTCATACAGATTCCCCAGGCGCAGATGCAGACTACGACTACGGCGGCGCCAACGGCCACATATCAGACGCTGCAGGCCACCAATACGGACAAGAAGATAATGCTCCCTCTGACAACGGCGGCGGGCAAGCCCCTGAAGACGGTGGCCACCAAGGCGGCACAGCAGGCGGCGGCCGCCAAGCAAAAGCAGCTAAAGTCAGGCCACCATCAGGTGAAGCCCATCCAGGCCAAGCTGCAGCCGCACCCTCAGCAGCAGCAGCAGGTGCATCAGCAGACGCATCAGCAGGTCCAGCAACCCATCACGGTGATGGGACAGAATCTCCTCCAACCACAGTTGCTCTTCCAGAGCAGCGCCCAGGCGCAGGCGCCGCAGCTAATCCTGCCGCAGGCTCAGCCCCAGAACATCATCTCCTTCGTAACGACAGGCGATGGCAGCCAAGGCCAGCCCCTGCAGTACATCTCTATACCAACGACGGGGGAGTACAAGCCGCAGCCGCAGCCAACGCAGTTCCTCACCACAGCCCCTGCGGGCGGTGGGGCGACCTATCTGCAAACGGATGCAAGCGGGAACCTAATGCTCACCACCACACCGACCAATTCCGGACTGCAGATGCTGACTGCGCAGCCCCAGGTGATTGGAACACTGATCCAACCGCAGACGCTGCAGCTGAGCGGAGCCACAGATGGCAGTCAGGCGGGCGGCACTCATCATCATCAGCAGCAGGTGCAGCCCTTGATTTTGGGCGGCACAGGCGGCGGAGCCACTGGCCTGGAGTTTGCGACAGCAACCACGCCACAGGTGATCCTGGCCACGCAGCCGATGTACTACGGCCTCGAGACAATCGTCCAGAACACGGTGATGTCGTCGCAGCAGTTTGTGTCCACGGCCATGCCCGGTGTGCTCAGTCAGAATGCCAGCTTCTCGGCCACCACGACGCAGGTGTTCCAAGCGAGCAAGATAGAGCCAATTGTGGATCATCTGCCCGCTGGTTATGTGGTGCTCAACAATCCGGGAGATGGCTCGAGTGCGGGGACCACCTTCCTCAATGCAGCCAGTGTCCTCCAGCAGCAATCTCAGGATGATGCCGCCACACAGCAGCTGCTGCAGAATGCCAACTTCCAGTTCCAAACAACAGTGCCCAGTTCCTCGACAGCGTCCTCCACCTCGATGGACTACAGCTCACCCATGGTGGTCACGGCCAAGATACCTCCGGTGACGACGCAACTGAAGCGGACGAATGCCCAGGCCAAGGCGGCGGGCATGTCCAAGGTGCCGCCTCAGCCACAGGTGGTGGTTAACAAGGTGCTGCCTACCAGCATGGCCCATGCCCAAATGAAGAGTTCCTCCGGCCTCAAACAAGTCTCTCAGCAGCAGATGAAGGGCATAAAGGTGGCGGCAGCAGGTGGAACTGGAACCAATTGCGGGGCACCGCCCAGCATTGCCTCGAAGCCGTTGCAGAAGAAGACGAACATGATTCGACCCATACACAAGCTGGAGGTGAAGCCCAAGCTGATGAAGCCCACGCCCAAGACCCAGGCGATGTTGCAGCAGCAACAGCAACAGCAGCAGCAGCAGCAACATCATCCTGCCGTGGTAATCAGCAGCCAGGTGCCAAAGGTTGTTCAACAGCAGCAGCGTATTCCGACACAACCGCAGCAGCAGCAGCAAACGCAGGTCACAGCGCAGCTACTCCACATTCCGCAGCAGCCTCAGCAGACACTGCAGCTCCAGCAACAGCAACAGCAGCAGCAGCAGCAACAGGTGCAAGTTCAGCCCTCCATGCCGATCATAACCATTGCCGAGACAACGCCAGTGTCCGTGCCAGTAATGCCAGTGAACCAGGCACAATTCGTTGTAGAGGAGCAGCCGCAGCAGCAGCAGCAGCAGGATCTGCTGAATCGCGTGCAAGTGCAGCACTTTGCCAGCAGCAGCAGCAACAACAACACAGGAAGCAGTGGCAACTGCAACAGTGTCCTGCCCACCAATGTTGTGAATCCTCTGCAGCAACAGCCGCCACCAACCAGTAGCAGCAGCTCCACCACGCGACCCACGAACCGCGTGCTGCCTATGCAGCAGCGCCAGGAGCCAGCTCCCCTTGTCAACGACTGTCCCGTGGCCCCATCGCCCACGCCTCCACCGAAGCCTCTCGAGCAGCAGGTAATCCCACATCAGGTGACCAGTGCCAGTGTCGCGTCCAAGTGTTACGCCCAATTGAAGGCAGCATCATCGCCCTCACCTGTTTACGAGACGGAACTAAAGTCCGTGCCGGGCCTGGAAAGCATTGTGCCGGTAGTGGCCCACATGGACACCATGCTGGAGGAGCAACCGGCCACAGAGTCCATCTATACGGAGGGACTGTACGAGAAGCATTCGCCGGCCGATGCCAAGACCGAGCAGCTGCTCCTGCAGCAGCAGCAGCGTGAGCAGCTGAGCCAGCAGCTGGCCAACGGCTACAGCATGCACATGGACAAGCACAGCTTCCAGGCCATGGAGGCCATGGAGACGGATGCCTACAACAACCACGGCGAGGATGATCTCGAGGAGGAACTCGACGAGGAAGACGACGACGAGGATGACGACGAGGAGGAGGATGACTTCAGCCTGAAGATGGCCACCTCGGCGTGCAACGATCACGAGATGTCTGACAGCGAAGAGCCGGCAGTGAAGGATAAGATTAGCAAAATCCTCGACAACCTAACCAACGATGACTGTGCGGACTCCATAACCACAGCCACCACAATGGAGGTGGTGGAGGCCAGCACTGCAGGCTATCAACAGATGGTGGAGGATGTCCTGGCCACCACAGCTGCTGCAGCGGCGGCGGCAGCAGCCCCAGAGTTCGAGGAGGGTGGCCCCTTGGAAACGGCTGCAGTGGAAGCAGCGGCCAGCTACATTAACGAAATGGCCGATGCCCATGTCCTAGAGCTCAAGCAGTTGCAGAATGGTGTGGAGCTGGAGCTCAGACTCAGGCGGAAGCAGCAGCAGCACCAGCAACAACAGTCGCAGGAACTGGAGCCTGCAAAGGGAGCGACCATGGTGCAGCCGCCGACGTTAGCTGCCCCTGAACCGCCACCACCACCCGTGCGAGAGCCAAGGAAGATAAGTGGCCCCCATCTTCTATACGAGATCCAAAGCGAAGATGGCTTTACCTACAAGTCCAGTTCGATAGCAGAGATCTGGGAGAAGGTGTTCGAGGCGGTGCAGGTGGCCAGGCGAGCCCATGGCCTGACACCGCTGCCAGAGGGTCCGCTCGCGGATATGGGCGGCATTCAGATGATTGGACTGAAGACGAACGCCCTGAAGTATCTGATTGAACAGCTGCCGGGCGTGGAGAAGTGCTCTAAGTATACGCCCAAGTATCACAAGCGAAATGGTAACGTTTCGACGGCGGCAAGTATTTCTCAAGGGGGCAACACTGGCGGAGGAGCAGGCAGTGCCAGGGCAGCGGCGGCAGCTTCTGTTGGCGGCGACCCGCACCACAATCTGCTCGACTATGGCTCTGATCAGGAACTGGAGCTGCAGGAGAATGCCTTCGAGTGTGCTCGCTGTGAGCCGTATGCCAATCGCAGCGAGTATGACATGTTCAGCTGGCTGGCATCCCGGCATCGCAAGCAGCCCATTCAGGTGTTTGTCCAACCGTCGGACAATGAACTGGTGCCCAGGTGAGTTCTTGGAGAGTTTTCTGTGAGAATAAGTCTTCTAATATATGGTTTCAGGCGAGGAACTGGCAGCAATCTACCCATGGCAATGAAGTACAGGACTCTGAAAGAGACCTACAAGGATTATGTCGGCGTCTTTCGCTCGCACATCCATGGACGTGGTCTCTACTGCACCAAGGATATTGAAGCTGGTAAGAATACATATAGATTTTCTCCTAAATTAGACAGAATACATAAACCCCTTTTCTTCGTAGGTGAAATGGTCATTGAATATGCCGGCGAGTTGATCCGATCCACACTGACGGACAAGAGGGAACGCTACTATGATGGCCGTGGCATCGGCTGCTACATGTTCAAGATCGATGACAATCTGGTAGTGGATGCCACCATGCGCGGCAATGCGGCCCGCTTCATCAATCACTCCTGTGAGGTAAGTACACTCTCTGTTTTATATTCACGAAAGGATACCATAAAATATACATTATTTGCAGCCAAATTGCTACTCCAAGGTGGTGGACATACTCGGACACAAGCACATCATCATTTTTGCCCTGCGCCGCATTGTACAGGGCGAGGAGCTTACCTACGACTACAAATTCCCCTTCGAGGAGGAGAAGATACCCTGCTCATGCGGCTCCAAGCGGTGTCGCAAGTACTTAAATTAGAAATTCGAAGGAACGCTGGGCGTCCAGTAAAAAATATTAACATACTCAGAGCGAGAATCTAGGGGTTGTCTTTCCAAAACAGAGAGTAATCTTATAGGGAATGCATAGTGATTTCTTGCTTAATATTTTTGTCCTTATTTTATTTGTTCTCTTATCCCGATTTTAAGATTAATTTATTTTGTTGGCTGAGGAAAAATCATGAGTTTTTCGTGTCAGATTATTGAGATATTTATCCAAATAATTCAAATTTTTAAACCTTAAATAAATTCCACAAACAACACGTAGTTTTTTAAAGCTCTTCAAGTCTAAGCACATTTTAAAAAGTTGTTTATTAATATGTTAAAAATAGTATTCAATTTGCAAGATCAACTTGAAAGAAACTAAATGAAAAAACCTGGTTTTTCTTTTCGGAGCCAACTGTTTATTGTAACCATAGAATGATATCATTTATTTTATATTTAAAATTTCAAGGAAATATTAAAATTTTTTTAACTCCAAGTACAAACGCTCAAACGAATCATTTTAATAATCAAAAACTAAGCAGACATTGCCCATAGATTACTTTCTGTGAAATCGCAAACCCAACATACACCTGGAATTGTGAAATGTGAAACACTTGTAGTTAACGAAAGATGGAAAGTTATTTCGATCTATGTATATGTTTTGGTCCAATCGTGATATACTTTTTCGTTTTATGTAGTCCCCAAAATATACTTCGTAAGCAGTTAAGATAAGAGAGTTGAAAACAGTTGATATTATATTCTACGAGTATGAAAATATCCGAAGAGAGATCATATGGCAACGAAGGCAACACAGAAACACAGAAACTCGACGATGTCAGTATTCAGGAGGGAAGGGGAGGTGGAATTAAATGTATATTAAATATGTTATGGATATAATACATTACGTAGATATCACTTAGGCTCCGAACAGATTCTATATATAAACGCGACGACTAACTAATTAACTAAGCTAAGCTGATAAATATACATATATAACACTTGTTGTGCTTAGGCGAATGATGAACGTATAAAAACGATTAACTTACAGGGGCTTTTGTGTTAGATTGTAAATATATATTTCATACGGAATCATAATAAATATCTCTACATATTATTAATGTACAAGAAAATTAAAAGAAATTAACTTAAACGTAAGTTTAACCAAGAATGTGTATAAGAAGAAAACTATTTTAATGTAGAAAGAGAGCTCGAGGGGCGTATTTATGTTTTGATTGAAGCTACGAATTAATAACCGCTAAAACACAATGCTTATATAATAAACACATATATATATTATATATTTAGAGAAGGAAACCAAGCATCACCCCCTTGAAATTACCGAACAGAACCCACAAATTGTAATTGTATATTTATTATTTAACACCTTAAGTTGTAAGTTTTAAGCAATGTACATTTTTTGTTGCCTAGAAAATCGGAGCACACAAGCATCATACACACACACAGCAGGGGAAGCCACAGAAATTGCTGTAAAATCACTTAAAAAAAAAACGGTTCGAATAATCAAATTCAATGAATATTATATAATATTTTGTATCAGCGACTGGCACCCCTGCTGACAATAGTAATAACCTTAGTTCTCCAGCAGCTCCCGTTTGTATTCTACTTAGTTTAACACGATTTATGTTTCGCTCTTAAGACTCTAGCATTATATAGTCCGCTCCTGGTATTTTGTCCAAAATTGTATCATGTATATTCCTAGCCAGCGCGATCGGTCGGACTTGTACAGAGGCAAAACACACACACAAAAAAAGAGTTCCATAGCATTTTTTCTGGCAGCCATTCAATGAGACGCGCGCGCACCTTTTTTTGGCACGCTGTTGTCCAAGGAATTTTATATTTTTTATTCCCTAAAGAAAAAAAGTTTAATAAAAACTACAGATTAAAATTTAAAATGGAATACTTGTCTTTATTGTTACATAAAATGGGAACTGGGACGAGGGCCCTTATAGGGGCTTCATGAATTCCTTGGGAATTTGCTCCTGAATTTGGATTGCTGATAATATTGATATATAAATCTATATCTGTTTCAACTATAAAATTATCATTTTATTTATTAATTTCCTTTTTTCCCACAATTGCTTTTTGGTCTGAGACAGCATCATATTAGGAAAGCAGCTCATTGAGAGGAAAAGCCCAGTAAGCAAACACTAGCGGGGTTCAAGCAGAGGATTAACACACCACCAGTTTTTTTTAAATTTAAATTCGGTAATTTTCAATTTCAAATTCAATGGTTCCAAAATTAGTGTTGCCAGACTGCTCGAGCTTTTTATAGCAGAACGAAACATGTTTATAGCAGAACCACAGCTGTTAATAGCAAGTCGAAAACGGTCACTCTACGACAACCGGTGTTTTGTTTTTAATTTTATGTAAATATTTCCTAGTTTCTATATTAAATCAACTTTAAAAGCAATGTTAATAAGAAGAATAAAGTGCTTTGGATACCTGGGCATTCGCCACAACAGTTCGCACTACGTGACAACGCCCATCTTTTACGTAAATGCTGGTGGGCAAACCTTTACCTTTATTAGATAATTAATTATAAAAGATATTCTTATTAGCCCCACACATTGGCCACCTGTACTCGGCGGTGATAGCCGATGCCCACTGCCGCTATCAGCGATTGAGACATCCAGATAGTCGCCGCCAGGTGCGCCTCTGTACGGGTACGGACGAGCACGGCACCAAGATCCAGCAGGCGGCACAGGTTCACGGGATACCAGTGGCCACATACTGCGACCAGATATCGGAACGGTATCGGGAGGTCTTCCGGAATGCCAACATCCAGACGGATGACTTTATACGCACCACAGAGCAGCGACACAAGCGGGCAGTGGCCCATTTCTGGGTGAGATGAGCCATATTTCTCTTTAATTTCATTTATTTTGATTGTTGTAATTCCCCAGCGCACCTTGAACTCCCGTGGACACATCTACTCTGCGGCTTATAGCGGCTGGTATTGCGTATCCGATGAGACCTTCCTCACCGACTCCCAACTGCGCTTGGATGAGGCCACCGGCACGCGACACTCCCTGGAATCTGGCCATCCCGTCGAGTGGACCGAGGAGACCAATTACATGTTCCGTTTGTCGCAATTTCAGGATGATGTGCGTCACTGGGTCAAGGAGGAGGCACGCATACGCCCGGCAAAGTTCGAGAAGATCCTGCTGGACACTCTCAATGAACCGCTGCCGGATGTGTCGGTGTCACGGCCCTCGAATCGTGTTCACTGGGCCATTCCGGTGCCCGATGACGATACACAGACGGTGTACGTCTGGCTGGATGCTTTGGTTAACTACCTGAGCTCCCTTGGCTATCCGGATGAGGGTGTGAGTATGAGTTGCTTGCAACTGTGGCGACTTATTTCCTAACAAATCTCTCTGCTCCTTCCTTTTAGTTCTCTGCCCACTGGCCTCCCGCACAGCAAGTGATTGGCAAGGATATCCTAAAGTTCCATGGCATTTACTGGCCGGCCTTCCTCCTAGCCGCAGGCTTGGAGCCACCGCATCAGCTCTATGTCCACTCGCACTGGACGGTGGATGGGCAGAAGATGTCAAAGAGCAGGCACAATGTGGTGGACCCTGTCCAGGCAGCCCAGCAGTACACCATGGAGGGATTGAGATATTTCCTACTACGCGAGGGCGTGGCCCACAGTGATGGCAGTGAGTGAAAAATTCTACCTTTGATGTCGTATTTCTCTGTGGCTTGTTCACTTTGTGGCTGCCATGGTTCGAAGGGTGGTGTAATGGGAGGTATGCCGCCCTGCGGTTATTCAAATAGTTTTTCCATTAAATTATCAGCCGAAACTGTTCCGAGGCTTGCCTGGTCGTTAGTTTTACCTTTTGCTTTAAATTTGCATTTCAATTTGATGCCCCAACTGAACCGAAAAAGGGGAACAAAGTTTTCATCTGGTCTGGGAGCAGTCAGGCTGACTTTTGTTTATTTGCCACGCAAAGTTTTCGCATTGAAAAGACGACGAATCTCTGGAATTTGCATACGTCCTGGGGAAAAACAGTTGTGCCAAGTTTCATCCCCTTCCCCGGATTGTCTGGTCCCTGGGATTGGCTTGAAGGATGTGGGATTTCCATTAGGGATGTACTTGTATCGAGGGGAAAAGTCCGATATATCCTGGTTACCTCCCAGCGCTGTTTATGTTCGTCCAGCTGCGCCTGCGCTTCCTGGGTCACTTTCTTCTTATTGGCCAGATTTAAATTGTTTTTAATATAATTTATTTTTTTTATTTTACTCTTTTTCCGATTAAATTTATCCCATATATTTAAATTATATCGCAAGCTAGATTTATTTATAGACTTTCGCATTAAATATCGATTCAGTATAGATATTTCGATATTTTTTCTGCCATCCCTGATTCCGATTCGTGTTTTGGGGTTATTGAAAGCAATTAATACACTTCGCCAACTGTCACCTTTGGCTACGTTTTGGATTGACTTTCCCCAGCTTTATCCAATTTACATAAATTGCTTATGTATGTATGTCTGTGCAACTACCCCTCTTGCCGGCTCTTAAAATTTAATTTCCAATTATTGCTGACTCTGCCTTTTCCGCAATGGATTTTCCCAGACGGCAGGCGGCTGCTTTTCACGTTTTTGCCTTTATTCAATTTACGCTTGTTGATGTTTTTCGTTTTTTTATTTTTATTATATTTTTTATATGCCCCCCTGCCTTGCGGCTAATTTAATTGCATTTTTATTGCATTTGAGCCTGCCAGCAGCAAAAATGGAAAACGAAAAATACAGTGAGTCGCATTATTAAATTACTAGCACATTTTGCATACATACATATATTTTCGGGACGGGTCATGAATGATTTATTTTCTTTGATTCGAGTCCATTTGGTTCGTTTTTAGGTGGAAAAATCACTTATAGTTTCTAGCAAATTCGATTTTGTGTGACATCCGCTCGTCATAACGCCATTAAATGCTCAAGTTTTCATTACAGGCCGCAAACTTCCGCTAACACAGAAATTGCATTTCGACTTCGTCGAACATGGCTGCTTGGGGGCACGGGAATAGCAGGCAGGACCTGCAACATCCTGCGGTTCTGGGATAGAAAAAAAAAAAGTTATTTACGGGAAGAGAGCTGGGGGTGCGTTGAGATGCAATCAACTTGCCTTCGGGCGTCACTCAATTTAAGAAATTTGAATACTTAAACTTGTCTCCGTGGATGGTCATTGTTGTTCTTCTCCCAGCGGAAGTTGAACGGCAATGGGAAACGCTTTTCAGTTGTAGTCCTCTTTTGGGTAAACAGGAAACCACACTTATAGGTTCTTGTTACTATATTATATGGGTTTCCTAGAAAAGTTGACCATTTCAAAAAGTTTTAGTTCATCATAAGATATTTTGTTGCCATGAAAAGCTTCTTACGAACTAGAGTCAAGCTGGTTCGATTGCAAAAATAAATTAAAACACAAAGATTTCCTCGAAGAGGAGAAGTGCCGCGTTTTTAGACTTTGTCTTTAAAATATTATGCAAATTTACACTAATTTCATTTAAACTAAAGCTAAAAATACAGTTATTTTTATTTAATAATAAATTTTAAAGTGAGAATATGAAATGAATCCGTGTGTATAATTATTTGTATTTTATTTTAATTATAAAATGTTGTTCTGTTCTGGGAAATCTTCTTTATTTATATTTTTTAATGACATTTCAAATTTAAATTTTGGGTTAATATTAATATTAAATATTTGAAAGGGCTTTTATGTCCTCTCAGACTTGACAGACATTCTCCGTCCTACGGTAATTGTGGTTGATCTGCCCTCATCTGCGGAAATGTATAAATGATCAGTGAACTTTCATAAAAATTCTCTGCTTTTACTCACATCCCAAGTTGCTGCATAGAGTTTTTCCATTGAGCTTGAAGAGGATCAGCTTGGGCAGCTCATTATTCTCAATATTCTGGAAGCGCACATACATCTCAGCCTTCCCTCCGCTCTGAATGTTGGCAATTACTTCCCGACTAGAAGGATACGGATCGAGTTGGTCTACTTGATCCTTTTGATACAGTTTTATTAGCCATTTAGCTTTGGAAGACAGTCATTTCTGTATGTATTTATGTATACTACCTTATATTCGCCGCGTGCCGAGAACTTTGCCTGCCAATAAAAGCTCTTGATGTTTGCTCTATCGGCTGTAAAGATGCCTATGTTCGTTCTACCGTTGTCCTTGGCGCTATATTTGAAATAGTCGCAATTGTTATCTGGTTTGTCCACGGCCAGGGCTACGTTCAAGCCAACAAGAAAGCAAAAGAGTAGAGCGAACGACATTTTCATGAAGTGCTAATGATAGAGACTCGATGTGAACTGCGATTGACAGCGCTGGGCGGTTCGCTTATCAGTAAGCAGACAGTTTATTAACGAAAATAATCTCTTCTAGGAATTAACGCAGAACTTAAGCAGAAGTAATTAAATTAAAACCCGGATTTTAAGAATAAATTGTAGTACACGTTAATCATTATTTCTTTATAAATTGATTTAGTAATTCTTTCTATATTAATTTAGTAATTCTGTCTATATATATTTTGTATAATTATCTTCATTCATTTTTAATCTAAGTATATTTTTTGCCCGAGTTTCTTCTTTATCTGAGTTCAGAGTTAATTTCTTCATATAAAAATTACAACATCTTAAGGGTATTTGCCACAAAATGTGGTTCCTTTTTCTGGCATCTGATGGCTCCTTTAACATTTATTTAACCTCATCTTTTTTACACCTCCTTAGCCATTTGGGTATCCAATCCAATCTGGCAACTAATTCTGTTAAAGGGCAGACAAGGAATTAGTGTTTTTGGGCACATAACCTACACCAAGTTGGGTCGTTGCCTGGACACATTTGCCTGTCTCCGATTGCATACAGAGAGGGCGAGAGAGAGCGGCTTGTTAAATATTTGATGGCAACACTTGTGCACCACCTCCACATCCAATAGCCACATCCACCTCCACACTTAAAGTCAAGTTTTGCTGGAAAAATACGAGGAAAACTGTGTCAAAGTTCCGCAGGCAATAGATGGCAAACTGGAGCAGCGACAAGTTGCTCGAGTTATTTAAGGTGCAGCCAACAGCCAACAGGCAACACAGCCTGTGCATTCAAAGTGCAGCTCTCGGGGCACGTAAAAAAGTATTATTTATATTACGGCCAGGAAGAGCAGAGTGGCATTTGTCTGAGGGCAGGAGAAAGAACTTCCCTTAAGCCCATCAGTGTTGCCTAACAATTAGATGTATTTTTTGCTTACTTTTAAGGATTTTGAAAAGAGATATTTAGAAGATAAAATAAGATATATATACTTTGATATTTTAGCTTATATTTATTCAGTTTAAAACTAACTGGACAATACATAGTCAAAGGTCAAATAGTATTGATTTTAGGCACATAGTTTCCTGGTGAAATATAGATAGAAAGCTTCTTGGATTCCTCCCATGCCATCCTATCGATTATCATATTTGTTACCATTAAATTTATATTTTTTGCCTTAGAACCTGGGTAGCTCTGATCCCCACCTGCATTCCATTCGACACACACCCATCCCGGTCACGTGGCCACATGTGCAGCATGTGTGCTTTAAAGGCGGAGTGGCAAGTGTTGTACACGGCTTCCTGGCGGTGGCCCCCGTCAGCAACTTTTGCCATTCGCTGCAATTTGTAGTTGCTCACGTAAGCAGTTAAGAGTTGCCCGGACTGAGACCCGGATCCGGATCCGGATCCGAGTACAGACTGCGGAGAAACTAAGGACGGTTGAAACACAACACGTGTTGCGGGCGGCCTCCCCGAACAATTTCATTAGAACGCAATACTCGATTTGGCAGCGAACGGCAGCTAATAAAGTTTGATGCAATTCGCATTTTGCATTTTGGATTTTCAACCCCACGGCCCAGGCAGTCAGGCAGGCGAACGTTTGCAGTGCCATCAAAATTCCAATGCATTCAAAATGAAAAGGCTGCCAATCGGGTTCCCGTTGAGTTCATAAAAAAAAGTTGGCCACAGGACTTGATGGTTACCTCTTCAAAGTCTTTCATTTGGTTTTCATTTGTTGATGGACTGTTTTAGAAATTCAATCCGAAGGTTATTTATTTATTGTATTTAACAGGATTCGCGAACGTAGGAAAAGGCTGACAACATTTAAATTAATTAATTTGGAATAAGAAAACATGTATTTTTAAGAAACTTGCTTTATCTTTTAGATAGAAATTGTGATTTTAGAAAAGTAACTATTTAAAATGGGAACTCTTTGTCCCATACCAAAATTCCCCCTTTAGTTGCTTGACACGAATTTGATTTTTGGCTGAAGGAAACTAACGATGCATGCGAATTCAACGCAATGAAAATGCAAATGAAAATGAAACTCGACTCAACTGAACTCGACTTGACTCGACACACTCTTTCATTTGGATTCAGTTGACAAGCGGAAAACTTGCCTTTTCCCTTTCCTTTTCTGCTGCCTTGCTTCTTCCATTTGCACAACAAATTAATGTTGCAGGCAGGCAGCCACTCTTTTATTTTTTTTTTGGCATTTCCCCAGAGAAAGGAAAGGTGGGAGGAAACCTCATTTGAGGGGAGAACAAGAACCGAGCAGGGAAAATGGGTAAAGTTGCGAATACACAAAAGGTGTGTGTGCTGGAATTATAGCCATTTTGGGTTTTTGTTACCAACTACAAAATCCGAAATCCGACCATCAAATGGCTGAAATTCGACCAGCAAACAGTAGCTGGTCAGCAGCAATTATACGATTATTGTCTTTGCAGGAAGAGTATGCCAGTTTTAATTACCAAAAGGCTGCAGTGGAAATGGAGGGTCGATTGTCGCAGTTTTTGATTGCATTTTGATGGGTTGAATTTCAATTAGGGCATAAAATAAGGCATAAAGCTCTGGATGTTGCAATGAGTTTGCCAAATTAAATCAGCGCAGACTTTTTCAATCTTATTAAAGTAAATTAACACAATAATTTGTAAGAATGCAAATAAAAATGCTCAAGTAATGAGGAATATTCAGCGCTTGTCTAGTTAATTCTATTCAAGTTTCCCCCTCGGGGAGACTACGTCTTATACTTATTATGCTGGAAATCAAGTCCAAGTCCTTCGCCGAAACACTCCATTATCCTTTACACTATTCCCTTTCCCTTATCCCCTTCGTTCGGTTCAATTTCCCTTTCGGGCAAAAGATTGTGCAACTATTAGCGAAGCTTAAATCCTTTCGTGTTCAGCTTTGCTTTGGTGCTGCTGCTGCCACAAAAGCCACCTGCAGCTTCATTTTGTTGTGGCCAAGAAAATGCGAAAACTCCTTTTAGCTTAAGCGACAGCTGCTTGTTGTTGTTGTTAAGTTATTCGGATTTAATCTTGGTCCAGCTTTAGGTCCTTTTTTTTGGTAGAGAAGAAGAAGGACCCCTTTCTTGATTCTTTGTCCTTCTTGTTAATCCCCTTAATGACCAGGCGAATTTGTAAGCAGTTAATGGGGGAAAAGTGCGACCGGAAAAAGAAGCAAATATCACTCATACGCCCCGGGATCTACTTTATTTTTGATGTACTTTTCTGGATCTCGTTTCCGGTTTAAAAAACTGACATGCTGTCTCTTTACTTACAGACTACAGCCATGTGAAGGCCCAGCGCATCCTCAACTCGGAGCTGGCGGATACTCTGGGCAATTTGCTATCACGAGCCTGTGCCAAGTCGTTGAATCCCCGCCAAATCTATCCATCAGTCCACGACGAGCACTTGGCGGATCTGCTCCAAAGCCTGGATTCCGCCAAACGACTGCAGGAGCAGCTGCTGCAGCTGTCAGGTGAGTGGATCTCTCTCTATCTCTCTGAGTGAAGGAGTGGAGTGTTTGCGATTGGATTGAGGGGCAGTGGAGCGCAGTGGAGTGCAGAAGCAGGAGCACCAGCACCAGCACCAGCACCAGCCACAGCAGCTGCTTTGTCATTTTAATATTTAAGCAGCCAGGCTCGAGAGCTGAAGTGGCGCCAGCCATTCCCGAGATGGCTTGAGATTGAGATGGTTTATAATCTGCATTTGCGTTGGCATCCGCATCTGCCCGAAGCACTTCCGGCCAATCACCGAGATGCAAGTGCACTCGAGAGTGTGGCCAAGCCGGCGGAGCTTGTAGCTGCGCCAAGTGCCAAGCGCCGAGTGCCAAGTGAAGCCATCATTTTGTATATTGTATTTCTGTGCACTTGGCGAAATTTAAGGGGAATTTAAGATCTTGCAGATGCCATAGAAATTATTATTGAAAGGAAACACATTAAAATAATGAAGAAACTAAATATTTTGAAGGCCGAAAGCATCTTACATTTTTTGTTCAGATATTAAATGGGTTTCTCCTACCAGTTTTAGTTAATTAATAACACCCACAATCTTGCAAAGCTCTCTAGATTTTTCCAAAGTGTTTTCAATACTTGCTTGTTTTTGGTTTTGGTTTTCTTTTTGCAGATCGTTGCGCCACGCACTACGACTGGAATCACTTCCACTTGGTGGCCGACACCGTGATGGGGACTCTGCACGCGGCTAACAACTTCTTCGAGAGCTCAAAGCCGTGGCTGCTCAAGAGCGGGACGCCAACGGGCGGAAATGAGGCACGTTTGGAGACCATAATCGCCATGACAATGGACGCTCTGCGTCGCTGCGGCATTGTGCTGCAGCCCATAATTCCCCAGCTGGCCCAGCGGCTGCTCGATAAGCTCAGTGTTCCGGCCGCGCAGCGCCATTGGGATTCTCTGGAATCCGGGAGTTTTGCCACCGCAACTGTGGAGAGTCCTCGCCAGTTGGATGGACAGACCAGTGCACTGCTGTTCCAGCGGATTCTGGAGGAGAAAAACGTGGCGGAGAAGCCACCGCAGCAGGCAGCCAAGCGGAGTAAATCGAAGAACAAGGAGAAACGCCGCGAAACAATGTCCTGAAGTAGCCGTCATAATAAACTAATTCGAAAGCCAAACCAAGGGAAGGGACATTTGTTCAAGGCTGTGTGGGACATTAATAACACTGGGTTACGCAATTCGTTAGCATTTCTCTTATGCTTTCAGTAACAGTTGGAGTCAGTGGAGTATAAGAGGTGAACAAGGAATGTAAATTCATCAAACAGCTAGGGTTTCTGTTTTATTAATATATTAATCTGTTCATTCTATTTTAAGTTTTAGAAAATGCATTTGATTGAGATACCTTACAAAGTTGAAGAACCATTAAAATGAAGGATTGGTTAGCTATAAAATATTTATCGAGTGAAAGGGCTACTAATTTAAAATCTTAAATTAGAAGAAATTATGAATCAGTAAGTTTTCATATTTCAGTTAATAATTTAGTTTGTAATTAAGGCTAAAAAAATACCTAAATATCTTTATTTAAATTGTTGTTTTACATAAAATATTGTTTTATTAAACAAGAACCAAGGCTTTCGTTTAACAAATTAATACAAAATTTATAACAATAATTAAGAAAGTAATTAACTATTATTGAAGCTTTCAAAAAAAGTAAGTAAAGTAAAGTAAAGTTTAATTATACCCTCGATAAGTATCTCATGATAAACACAGTAATTTAGTTAAAAATCCCTAAACCTAGTTGACATTTTCATGTTGATAAGAAATCTCTGTAAACTGTTACAAAATTGCCCAAGAAGCCGCAAATCAAAAATGCTGGCAAACATTCTGAGCTAGCTTTTGGGCAGGGATTTCACACGCTACCTTCGGCCCGCCGAGTCTCATTAAAATCCACTTAATTATGTGCAGGAAGGAAAAGGCAGAGCCAGGCAGCATCGCTGTCTCATATTCCTTTGTAATTTATTACGCGTAATTGAAGTCAGCATCAGGTGCCGCCGAATGGGAGGGCGTTTATTTATGGCCTTCAATTGGCGAGACAGGCAGAGAAGCCCGAACCCGACTTGCGGCCAGACTTTTATTTGTTAATTTATTTTAATTTCCAGCAAAAGAGCCAAAAAAAAAAAAACGGAAAGCGATTCCCCACACGAAGAGCGCGTGGTAATCAAAATAAATGGCTCTCGAGCCAAGTGCATGTGGCCATAAAGGAGCCAGCGAGTGGACCAAGTCAAGTGCAGCCATTAGAGTCAATTGCCTGGCTGGTTGCCGGCCCAGAGGAGTAGACAAAGCTGATTAGATTACGCGCCAGCCAATGCCAGATCCGACGCTCTCTCTCCGCTCCGGCAAATAGTTTAATTAAGATTTCCTTCGCAGCTCGTAGTCCGTAGTCCGCTCAAGCTCGAGCTCAAGCTCAAGCATGGCGGCATCAATCAGGTCTCAAGTCCAGAAGTCGAGAACTAATTGTTGGCCAACAGAGTGCAGTTTTCTTCTTTGTTATTTGTTTTACTCAGTTTGTTCTTAAGTTGTGTGTTGGTGGTGGAAAAGGTTATATATCCCAGTGGAGCCAAGACGATAGTCACAGAAAAATATAACAAAATGTTTTAAAGCTCGTTTAGAGACATTTTAAATCCGGCGTTAAGTAAACAAAAACTGAATGACA
The DNA here is from genome assembly GCA_018904745.1 of Drosophila orosa. Lineage (NCBI taxonomy): Eukaryota > Metazoa > Arthropoda > Insecta > Diptera > Drosophilidae > Drosophila > Drosophila orosa. The sequence goes on from JAEIIH010007403.1 coordinate 27,782, forward strand.
TATATTTTATACTTTTAAAAATATCCTCAAAAGCTTGCAAACGATCAGTTTTTTATTCTTTTGGATCTCAAACGATAGTCAATAGATGTTATTTAAATTTTACATTTATTATAAGTGTTTCTCCTACTAAGCCTTAAGTGTAAGGTTATTTTTAGATAGTCAAAGTTCTAAAGTATCCCTGAAATATATTATATTTATCTAATATACATTATAAAGTCTTGAATGACTTCTTATTTACATAAGAGATTCCCTATAACTTAACCTAACCTAAGGTGTAAAAATATCAAAGGTTCTCCCTCTTTGTTGCCATCACTGCCTCCCAGTTGATTGCTCTTGAATGGTTGAAATTTTCCCGACGCCATCAGCTGCAGGTAAACAACAATTTAACTCCGCTTTGCCGTGGCCCCGTGTGGTTCTCACCGCTTAAGCCTCCCCTTTTCATCATTCCTCCTCCCCAAAACCGGGTTGGCAATTAGCCAGCCGAAAATGTGCGGGCTTTTGGGCCCAGTTAACTTGCAATTTGCTGCTGCTGCTGCTGCGGCCTGAAGTGCAGATACGGGCTGCAGCAGATGCTGATGCGGATGTTCTATGTTGATGCAGACACTTTAGTGTTGTTTGCCCCCGAAAGCTAACGCACGATATGGGATAGATAGTAGATGGATATATGGCCACCGAATGGGGCGGTCAATTAGTGGTAGAGTTTGCAGCTTGATCTGCATGTTCTGCTTTAGGGATATGGTGGCTAAAATCTGATGAATTGCCTAGTTATGGGAGATATTTAGACATCAATGCTAAAGTTGTTAATACTTTCAATACAATATTCAGCACTTTTTCACTCGAATAATGATATTCTGTATCATTATAATTTATTATTTCTCTTGAATTGAATATTGCATATGTAAAATTACAATTAAAAGAGCATTAAAGACAATATATTCTTTTATTAATTGTTTATTTATTTACCTTAAATTTTCTCTAAGCAGATTTCAAAAACCTCAAACTAAACACAAAGGCTACCACCAGGCTTTGGAATAATAAAAGCCTTCGTTTTTACAAGAACTCGTTCGGAATACAAAGCCAATTTGTGAGTAAAGACAATGGAGTTGCCTCCCATCGAATAATAGTTAAAATTTCTAAGAAAACAAAACAGAACCGTGTCGATTGTAAAAGCAATTAAACAAACTTTTCAAATGTATAGAAAACAAAAGCTGGCACGCCGGCTAATTTAATAGAGAAAATTCCAAGAAAATATGTCCAGCACTTGGCAAAGAATTTCTTCCCCCCCCCCTTTTTCGAACCCTGTCCTAGCATAATTTAATATCCAACCGGACGGAATTAAATTTATACGGCAAGCAAATTAAGTTGACGTTAATGAGACAGCAGAGAAGCAGGGAAACATAAACAAGCGCATTAACATGCTTGACTTGTAAAAAGTTGTTAAGTTTGCATTTAAAATGAAATTATGCAGGCGCAGCATCGAGGCGTTTCTTCTACGCTGCCAGAACCCTTGGCAAAGCCAGGTAATAAGGTTAATGATTCACTTTAAAGGCTGCTTAAACCCGAGTCCGTTCTGTTGTTGTTGCCGTTGCTCCCTGTGGATGGTTGGATGATGGGCGCGTTGTTGCGGTGGCCGAGAGTTGCACTTTGATTAATTACAAAGTTCGCTCGATGGCCTTGGCGCCCTTTGTCGCTCTACAAACTCCATTCGCCAGCCGCCTGCCGTCTTCCGCTTCCGCTTTGCCAATGCATAATTTAATTTGCCTGCCAGCAGCCACGTGGCGTATGCGCAATATTGTAAATGAATTAGCCCCCCACTTGTTGTCTGATGGCTTAAGCGCTGTGTCAATGGGGCAGCTCAAGGGCTCCAAAATTGATTGGGAGGCAGGACTGCAATATGGAAAATATCATATCATCAAAAAGCTCAATGTCAGTGTAAATGAAATGAATTGCAATACAACAATCGGTGCCAGGAAACTTGGTATCAATTCCCAATTCATTTGGCATTTAGCTAGCGATCGTATTTTATTTGTTCACGGTTCTAGGAAATATATATAAAATATCGGCGTCATAGAGTAACACATACATATAGTATGTCTTCTCCCCAAGAGCGTCAGTCCCTGGCCAGTCTCTGTCGTCTCAACAGCTCGGCATGACAATGCCTTATCTGATCTGTGTTTTTTTGGGACTGCTGCTTTATTTATTTATTTATTTTTTTTGGCATCAATTTGCCAGAACACAATTGCTCTGAATATTTCACATACGGCCTCGAAGATGGGAAAAACCATATCGGCCTTTTTACCGCTCCCGAGGCGGGTCTCTCTAGCATATCCTGGAATGTAACCTTTGCGTGGCAAGGCCTTGCAGAATCACCTATAGCCTCGTTGGAGCATTACCCCAGCAGGATGGAGGTCATACATAACATAAACAGCGGACGGCGTGCCCAGCTTATTGCGCGATTTTAGAACATCACAGACCAGCTGCCGAGGCTCGAAGATCTCCAGGTCAACAACATAACGCTGTGCAGTAATCCAGGATGTGAGTATAACTAGGGATTGGAATGGACTGAAATAATATACATATCTATTTGTGTTTGTACAGCGGGACATAAGGTCACACTCACTCGCGGAATCACCGCCACAAAGGCAATTGTAAAAGTCTACAACACTCGCCCCGAAATGCTTCCTATTTTTCCAACAATAGTCCCAAAAAGAAGGTTCGGCGACGTATACTATTAATTAATAAATAATGAAACGAATGCAAAGTTGTTAAATTATATTTATTGATAACCTTTCGATATTATAAGCTAATTCAAAAACAGGCCATAAATCAATTACCACAAATCAGAGTAAGTTGCTTTTCTGACCACCAAAAATCAAAGCCAAGCACATGGCTAAAATGTTTAATTGAATTTTGTAATTATGTGCAGTTGCAGTCATATTGAGAGCCTTTCAACATAAACATACATACATTCATATATATATATATATATATTGAAATTCCAGAGCAGCGACAAACATTCGATAAATGCAATAATGATGATGGCAATGGCAATGGCAGATGTGCAATTGCCGCTTAACTAATTCATTAAGCCGGCTCAAAAGTGTTTAATGAATCGCTGGCAAAGCCACAAAGCATAATACAGGCAGCTGTCGTTGCTGTTATTGTTGATGTTGTAATTCTCCAATTAAAGCAATTAAATGTGGAAATTAAATCGAGCACATTGAGGCATTTAATTAGGGCAAAATACTATGTTAAGTGGGACGCCCACTTGGCCACCACAGCTGCGACAGTCTAAGCCCGGTAGGGCAGCATAGATTTCTGCTGCCAGCACTGCTTCACATAATCTGTAATTAAATTGCACTAAAAAATTCCACCCAAAATCCTTAATCCTTTAACACACACATACACACACACACAGGGAGACAGGGACAGCAGCCAGGCAACAACTATGTCGAGTCGTTATCCCTTTTAATGAATTTTTTGCTGGCCCCGCTTTTCATTTTTCCTGGGCAAGAGCAAAGTTTGTTTTCCCTTAACCCCCAACCACCACCCCCCCGCAACCTTTTTTGCACCCAAAGTAAATATTTTACTATGCCACTATTTAAAGCATACTTTCAGGCGCTTCAGTCGTTTCAGGCGGCTGTCGGCACAGCTGGAAAACCACAGCTGGAAAACCTGCGGCAAGGCGACAGGCTGCTGCGCCCAGACGAAGGGTAAAGGAAAATGCTGCTGAAGCAACAGCCTGGCAGCCATTTTATTTTTGCAATATTTTCCAGGTCAAAATGTCGTAGAACTTTTATTAACTTCATGCCAAAACCTCGGCACAGTGACAGAAAAACTTTTTGTTTGAGAACATTTTAAACTCTTACTAACGTGATGTTAAACGGTTTAAAAATCTGAAATATTTCTTGGAATATCAATTCATAAAAAATAAAATTATTTAAATAGAATAATAGAT
>JAEIIH010007418.1:0-16577 GCA_018904745.1 Drosophila orosa
ACTATCAATTTAGTTGTTGAGATTAGCATCATAAATGTTACTACGTTGAGTTTCGATTTAAGTAAATTATTAAAAATAATTAAATGATAAACAATCCTTTAAATTAAATTTAAAATATTTTGCATATACCCACCCCTATATCAATTCTTATATTTAATTTCATATATATGTATATTAGTTTATTATATTTTTATATATTCAAAATAAAATATGGCAACGCCAATAGTAAAAAAGCTTCGCCCAAAACATAGCTTTCCGGCAAAAGGTTCGAATAATAAACCGCTTGGGATTTGGCGGGCTTTTCAGAAAATGAGCCAGCTGTTGCTTGTAGGAAAGCTTTTCCTAAAATGGCTTTTCCTTCCATCCAGTTGCATAAAATAGCCGGTTTATGTAAAAAAAAAACGACTATAACTTAAAGTTGAAGATGGCAGGGGCCTATCCATAAAGAATACAAAATGCCTTTTAAAAAAAGAGTTTCCAACCAACATTTTCCCCAGCAGAATGCAAGGTTTTCCTTCTGGGATTCGTATGTGTGTAGGTAGTGTGTGTGTGTAGGGAGTGTGCCGCTGTGTGAGTGTGATGAAACATGACATCGGGGGAACTGCGTGTAATTTTCGGTGAACAACAACACAGTCGAGTTTCAGCAACGCTCTGGTTAAGTTCTTGAAGCGCGTGAACCAAGATAAAAAAAAGGGAAAATCTCACCGCTTTCAGTTATCATTTCTGCTCGGATAAATTTATTGAAATAATTGACCAGTGTGCCCAGGGGATTATTCAATTACAAATTCATGAAAGCCAGCTAATAAGGAAATTGTTTCGCAAAAACTCGTTAAGGACCCCAAAACACGCACAGTATGCGCTGCTTCGTGTAGAGCAAATCGCGCATACGCCACGTTGAACCATCAAAGGATTTCGTAAACATATTGTAGCGGAAAATTGCATGCAGCAATTTGAATAACAAAATTGTTTGCACAGTTTCTGTTCGGCTTTGTGTCGCCGATTTACAAATAATCGAACGGTAAGTGCAGATATACTTTGATTTATGTGAACTTGATTTATATGCAAATTTTTGAAATGGTTTTAAATTTTGTCCAAAAAAGGGAAGTTCTTTAATATTTAAAGTTTTAGATTGCTTTGAAGTTGCTGTAATATCATCATGGGGAAATGCTTTTGTTTGCCAAATGTAATTGGAACTTTTTGTCCGAGTAAATTGATTTCTAGCGTCTGCAGCAGGCCATCTCAAACTTTTGTTGTTAACTTGAGCTAGTCAGTTTTATTTGGAAATGTTCTTGTGTGGAAAGTTCAGCTCAATTTTCTTGGGAAACGGGTCTAAGGGAAATTGTTTTGAAATTGAATCTGACCAAGGAGAACGCCATGGTCTTTTGGTTTTCCCATAGAAGTTGGCTAACAAAATGATGGCAATTGTTGGGCAACAATTTTCTTCAGAAGTGTTTGCAGTAATTAGTAGTACTTTTGAAATTAACATATTTTATATCCGATCAGTTTTCTTGTATTACTATTAAGCTTATTTATCATTGATTTCTTTTTCGTACACAACACGAAACTGAAAGGTATATCTTTTTATCTCCTCACACAAAGCATATTTCGTCACAGCCATAATTACATATTTTCGTATCAGATTTTCCAAATAATGTTTGCTTTGGAAAATGATTTTCCCTCTTTGTCGCCTCGAAAGTTCTTGTTTCAGTTGATTACTGATTAAACAGATTGCATCGCGTGTTCGCTGTGTGCAGTCGCCGTAATGGAAGTACATACGCCGAAAGCCAGGGAAAAGGTTTTTTAATTTAATTAGTCGAGAGGGAAGTGCTTCTCGGGCTGGATGGATGGATTCCGACATATGTTGAAGTCCTTACCCAATTTGCTGTATTTCGGTTGAAAAGCCAGCGAGGATTTCCTTCGACAAAACCGAAAATTCCTGAGCCGCAGGCTGTTTAACCTGTCGGAGGAGAGCCCAGGAAACCCAGAACGGAGAACTGCGACCTGCGAACTGAAAGGCAGCCACTCAAACACAACAAGCATGTCCTTGAAACACCCGCATTCTGGCCGTGACCCCCGACCTCCATTCCGGAGCTCTCTCTCTCTCTCTCTCTCTCTCTCAGCCGACCTTCGTCTCGCTTTTGGCCCAATATATTGCGTGTCAGGCAGTCAACAGGCTGCACTAAACTAGTGCATTTATTACTTCGGGTAACCCATCTCCGAATGCCCAGCAGCCATGAATATTTATCACGTGTCCAAAGATTAATGCATTTTTAATGCAAAAACGTCGCCCGAAACCCACCGTTCATAGTGACGAGGCCATAAAAAAGGGAACCCAGAGTCGGGCAGCCTGCAAGCCATGTTTGCTAACTTGTTGAGTTATTGGCAGCCAGCTCTTTAGCCTCTGGCTCACCATTTGGGGTCCTTTGCGTGGGCGCCTGAGCGGGGTTTCCTTTGTCCCAAGCTCAAGTATTAATATCACACTTATCATTATTTCCGTAGCCCTGCATGTTTCCCTTATACAAGTATATGTTTTATTTTCTTCCTTCGCTCGTACTGAGTGCGCTTGTAAACATTTTTTTCGTTGTTTACTTCTTAGGCATTTTCAGCGTTTTAATGAGCGTTTTATTGTTTATTTTTATGCTCTTGCTCGTCGCTAGACTGGGGCGCATAACTTTGGGTCACTTTATTAAATTGCTGTTTATCTTAGCGTCCCAGTGGCGTTGTTTTATATTTTATTTTTACGTTTTTTATTTTCAATATTTTCCTTTGTGCCCCGCTGGGTTGTCCCATGGTTTAATGGCCTGTGGCGAATTGACATATGGTTGTTGATTTTAATGGGATCTTTTACTTTGCTTTTATTGCAAATACTTGGTTTCTCGAGTGGTTTTTGAGTGAGAGTAAAAGGATTAAGAGGAAGTTGTCTGTGTTTATTGTTAAGAATGTTTTAGGACCTTTGTATCTTTTCATAAAAAGCCAAAAACTCTAGAATATCAGTTCCATGTATTAAAACTTGTTTTTAAATGCCTTAAATTATTTATTAAATGGATTTCTCTTAGCTACTTCTTATTAATGATAGATATGCTAGAAAAAGTTTCAAGTATATTCTCTTTAGATATTATCCAGCAATTACATTATCTTCTAAATAGCAACATTTCCATATCGATTTGTTGTCATATTTTTGATAGATCAATTCACACCATTCCCCAAGGTCCAATGCAGCACTCAACTCCGTGTATATCCCTTTTATCCCCGCCATAAGCTATAAATATTCATTGATGGCTAATTAGCAAAGACTGTGATGGGGTCACTCGGCTCCATCCACATCCCTCCCTCAAGTCCTATTCCAATGTCCTTACATTGAGCACAACAACTGAGGCTGCCATCAGCGGCAGATAATCAACTCGAATAACAAAAACAGAGACATTACGTGGGGGGAGAGCAGACGATAATGATGTTGCCGATGTGGATAAACTAGCGCCTCGACTGTGTCATTACAGCGAGTATTACAAATTGCTGATGCCTGATTATTGACGGTCGACGGTCAGGACCTCCGCATCCGTCAACTCCTGGAGGCCAACACGGTCGCGATGGAAAAACTTCTGCTGCTTGTTTATGCACACCGAAGGTTTTCCTGTTTTTTTCTTCCATCTGTTGTTCATAAACCTGCAGAGGATGAGTTAAAGCCAAATGAAACTTCATTGCAATGCAGGTTGGAGGACACGGGTATGGAGAATTGCAGGCCGGCAAGGCCTTCACAAGTTTGTACACACACCTGGGCAGTGTTTGTATTACAGTGAAAACTGAGAACTACCAAGAAAATATTATACATTAAAAGCAAAATGCTTGCTTTTCTAAGGAGAGAAATACTATCCTAGAAATATTATGCAGCTCAATGTGTATCTATGAGCTGCATTTGGGTCATTCTATCTTTGAAAACAAATGATATTTTCATTACCAAACTATAACAATAAAAAACTCTTGGTGGCTATAATGGTTTCAAACATAAAGAATACTTTTTTCGCTGTGCTAAAGGGTAAAGTGAAAAGAACGAGCACTGTTTTGTTTCGGTCACTCTTTTGTCCAGCGTTGCAGGATAACAGCAACACGCGCGTCCTGGTGGACCCGATGTCGTAATCTAATTACTGTTGCCCGGCTGCCAGGGACAGGTGTGTGCAACCAAGCACCGGGGGAAAGGAAAGCGCTTTCGCAATACTCTATGGCAGGAAAAGCCGAACAATGAGGAATGCGGAAGGCAGGAAGGATAGGGGCAAAGTGCTTCCGGAAGTCGAGGAAAAATGATAGTTTAATGGAACTTGTTTAGTGGATTAATGAAGCTGTTGTTGAGACATTTCCGGTCAATCAAAGGCACTCGGCCACACAGAAACAATAGGACGCAAAAGTATATGTTTAAGAAAATTGTTTACAAAATTGTATTATGATTTAAAGAGAAATATTAGTAAAACGTTACCAAGACTCTGTGATATATTAATCCCTTCTAAACTTCGTGAACTTGAAGCAGGCAAATTTCGCAAATTACATATAATTTTCTGTCTGCTGAACTTTCTATGCATCGCCAAGCTCTCTCCTGGCCACAGGATAATAGAGTACTTAAATAATCCGGCTTGTTGTCAGCTGCAATTGTCTGCACGCCCTGGAGAAAAAAGAATAATAATAAGAAAAACAGCAGGGCGTGGATTTATCAAAGTAATGGAGTTGACATTCCAACTCGGGTCTTTGGGCCACAGAACGAACACTTCATTAGACTAATGAACATAATTTGGCGTAATTGTGCGATTCGAGGGCGCATCCCTTCGAGGCGATGCGAACGCTGAAAGGGCATCCTTATCTGTTTATTTTTTTAAGCTCGGATGATGAAATCGCCGAGGAAATCACGGGCATGGGCGCGCACACACCGTTTTCCCAGGCAGGCAATGAACCATGCGGTTGATTTTATCGATTAGATAAACTTAATTTTAGTCGCTCTGTCAACACATTACCGGACTTGGCCAAATGCGCGGGCTCTCTGTATTTCTGGCCTTGACTTTGTGTGTGCGGCTGCGACGCAAACAGAAAACAGAAAACCGCACAGGCGGAAGTAGTGCTGCCGCTTATCTAGGTTTTCCAGCGAAAAGTGAAAATGTGCATGATAAAGGCCGCCGCAAAATGATTTACAAAGCCAACCAAAAACCAGACAGTCGCCTGTCGGGGGCCAGGGGCCAGAAAGCGCGGTTTTTGTATTAAAATTTATGACACTGGCAATAAATCCCTATGCCCACGGGCCCACAGGCCACAACACACGCCCAAAAATGCGTGAATGATGCATGTGAGCAAATACCAGGACCAACAAGGGAGCTGCAAGTGGAGGTGGCTTAGGATTCCTCAAGAATACCCTTTAACAGCACAGGAATTCAGAGATTTGTTGGGCTATAAATAATAATTTACAGAGAAATTTCGGGATTAGATTTACACTGGTCTATGAAAATGTAATAAATATATCCAGTCTTTCGTATAATATATGGATTTAATAAACAAATTCTTTTATCTCAACTTGATATTCAACTATTTATTGATAAAGGAATCTTATAATTTTGAACTTTCCCATAGGACAAAGTAATATATTATCTTAAATAAAACGTGTTTAGGAGTTTAAATACATACACTTTTATTCTTTGATATTTAAAACCAGCTGTCAAGCTGTAATCCTTCAAAATGGGCAGAAAAATATGAACAAAATTATAATTAATCCCTTAGGGAAGGAAATGTATAACTGAATTAAAAACTATAAAACCCTGTTTAAATAAAAGGGTATGACAATTGATTTAAACCACAACGCAACCATGTGCCAGGACCGGATTTTATGTCAGGACAAAAGCCGACGGAGCAAAGGCGGCTGAATGACGGAATGATTGAATGACTGATGATGTGGGGCGCGGCAGTGTGATCTGCTCAATTTGACATTGATTGGGTTATGTGTGATTTACGTGAGCCGGGGGTGTTCAGGGGCATCGATATAAAAGGTAGGTGATATCAGTTCGATGGCATTTCCTTTTTTCCCCCCATATTTCCCAAGAGATTAAAGGCAAATTGACTGGCAAATAGATTTTCCTCTTAAGAGCTGCCTCGCGAATTTTCAATTAATTTACGGCAGCTCTTCAGCTTATCTTGGCAACTGTCAAAGTTTAAATTAAAACTAATTTCATAAATTTTCCAAGCCCTGCCGTCACATTAAGGCCAAGATATTCAGTCGAGTACTCCCTTACTTGAACACAAGGGCACATAAATCATTTCCCCAGGACTTACAAGGATCTCTTTAAAGGGAACTCAGCCCGCATACACACATACCTCATGCGATGGCAATTGCTATAAAAGAAAGCGTAGACCCGAAACAAAAGTTGGCCGTAAATAAATAATGAGTGAAAAGTAAATTTGCTGAAATTGCCCAGAAAAAGGGGTGCAGGTGGGCGATATCTGGGCTGGGGAAAGGGTCAGAGGCAAGGGAAAGAACGCAGGACTCATCCAAAGGTGGCTTCCAAATATAAATATACTAATTAATTAACAAGTTGGTTAAAAATTTTTGCTTTTTGAACAGACATCGCTTTATCTTGTTGGCAGTTCTTTGCGTTCTTTACATTTCTTTTGCACGGAAAGAAATGGGATGGGTCTATTTTTAATTAAAGGAAATATAACATGTTTTATATATTTATTATTTAATCAAAATATCTTTGAGGTTTACCTTAAACAATTTTAAATCTTAAGTTGTTAATTTATACTGAAATTTGTACTCTGTTTAAGATTAAACTTAAAAAAAGAACTATAATATCCCGCAGTGTTTTAATAAGTTTCATAGTGAGCTCATACCCCCGCTGTTTGTTTGAAGTGTGGGTCTAATTTTGCGGAATTTGTAGGGGCGCCAGGGTTCGGGGTCACCTGGCAGTTTGCTCGGCTAATTGCGGACTAACCGAGGCCGAGGCTGAGGCGCCTTTATGGCAATTTTGTGGCTGCGGTCGGCCAGAGACAAAGCCAGGTCCCCTCATTTTCCACCTATTGTGGCCAGGATGCTGTCAGCACGTGCCTGTGGTCAGGATTTTGGGGTGCCCCAGCCAGCAGCAGCACCACCACCACCTTAAGCCGCTCAATTAATAACCCACAAAGCTGGCGAGCGGAGAAGATGAATGTCGGACGTGGGGACCCAAGCTTTGATTTATTTATGAGGCGCACACATATCCCGGGTCCTGACTTGCTAATGAATGTTTTATGGCTAGTTTGGGTGTCATTAGCCGCCAGGTGGAGATGCCTCTGATATAGTAGGGGTCATGGCGAGTAATTGACCCACGTTTCCAAGTCACTTAAAGGAGCCCTCTCTGACCCTTTGTCTCCTTGCAGGTTTTGCATCCCCTTCAAAGGATAAAAATGGACATAGTCATACGCGAGGAGGACATTTCTCTGGCCCAGATTGGAGTCTACGCCTCGGTATCCTTTCTGGTGGTCACAGCGGTTGGGGCAGCCCTCTACACGACTTGCTCGAAACGCTATCGCCTTAACTGGTTCGAGCAAAACCTCCTGGAGTCAGCCAACGAAAAGGATGAGGATCAACAGAGGTGGGTATTGATATTTTATTTATTTACTTATTTATTGGCATCTGGCAATCAGATTGCCAAAAAATATATATTTATTGTTTTTACAACTTCTCTCTGACTTATTTTATGTATACATATAGCCACAGTTAACGAATACCTTAGTCGCTCTGGCTCAGTTCATTGCAATAAGGAATTTAATTCGTTAAGAAATAAAAAAAGTATATATCCAAAGTTATTTTCGTTTCACTTCAGCCGGGAGGCATTGGTAGCCGGAGCCGTCGGCTACAACGTGGACAATCTTAACGAGGTGCCGCGTGGGAAATTCGGAGCTGGGAATGCTGGCAACCTGAGCCCCACCTCGCTGCGCAGCGAGGACAATGACCCGGCCTTCTGGGTACCGGCCTCGGTAACCTCCAGTACGACGGCCGCCATCCAGCAACAGGTGTCTAACACCACCGAGGAATCGGCGCCGCCTACACCCACCTCGCCCACCGGAAGCCTCAAGTCCAACACACTGTCCTACTGCTCCACGACCTCGGTTCCGATAGCCAGATCCGATAAGCATGTGGTCCTGGCCATGCATCCCAGTCGGCCAAGGGTTTCCTCCATGAATGCCAAACTGGATCACACGAAAATTGACATGACCCTTTACCGAAGCGTGAGTAAAAGGATAACCTTTTTAGTTCAAAAATGTGTCCCTTTTTGGGCAGGAAAAATTGTCAAGAATCCTTTGTCATTTATTTAAAAGTTTTCTTTATTTCATTTATACGAAATGTCTCTTTTTATATAAAATATAATGCACTAGCCTGTGGCTGAAGTATATATTTATTCTAGAATGATTTTAAGTTAATCTATTTTGTATTTCTCTAATTTATTAGCACTCTCAGCCGAAGACCATAAATCCAGTTTCTGTAAATGAAGTCCGAGGCAACTTGCATGTGAGCATTGGATATGATCCTGTGGGAGGATTGCTAAATGTCCGCCTGCTGGAGGCCCAAAATCTGCAGCCCAGACAATTTAGTGGAACTGCTGATCCTTATGCCAAGGTTCGATTGCTGCCCGATAAGAAGAACTTTTGGCAGACGCGCATACACAAGAAGACCTTGAATCCAGGTGAATATTTAGCCCCATTTTTTTATAAAAGAGTATAAAATAAATAAAAAATAAATTCATTCAGTTTTTGATGAGCAATTTGTGTTCGAGGTAACCGCTGGAGTTATTGACAAGCGAACTGTGGAGATTTTACTGTACGACTTTGACGCCTATTCCCGTCACGTGTGCATCGGTGGCAGTAAGTTGCATCTGGCCAACTTGGATTTGAGCGAGCAGTTGAACCTCTGGACCCCCTTGAGCTCCGCCTCGGCCCAGGACATGAAGGTGGATCTGGGGGACATAATGGTATCCCTGGCCTACTTGCCATCGGCCGAACGTTTAATGGTTGTCCTGATCAAGGCGCGAAATCTGCGGATTGTGGACGATGCTCGGAACTCGTCGGACGCGTATGTGAAGGTGACTCTTCTGGGGCCCGGCGGCAAGAAGATGAAGAAACGCAAGACGGGCGTGCAAAGGGGCACCCTGAATCCGGTGTATAATGAAGCGCTGGCCTTTGATGTCAATAAGGAAACCCTTAAAAACTGCGTCCTAGAGTTCACGGTCGTACATGATGGCTTGTTGGGTGAGTGGCAAAAGGATAATCACATTTCTTATACAAAATTTGTTCATAATTCTTAATATTTATAATTTAATTTAATTTCCAATCCAGGTTCCAGCGAGATTTTGGGCCGCACTTTGATTGGAAACTCACCGGAAGTACGGACTGAGGAGAAAATCTTTTTTGAGGAAATATTTCGCGCCAAAAATGCGACTGCCCAATGGGTTCCACTGCAGGAGCCGGCCACAAACTTGGCTACCACAGCCAAGGCAACAAGCAGCAAGAACTAGCTTCCACAGCTGCCGGCGGCGTTTGGTTTGTGTCTCAGATGAGACGGCAGCGATGGCTGTCTTGGGTAAATGTAAGTTATTTTGGTTGAAAAGGTAAAGCTGTTAAAGCATCGATGGGCAGTACGATTATTTTTTGAGCGCATATCCTGGCCATGTAACAAACCAGGTTTGAACATGTAGACATTTGAATGTCCACCCGAAAAGTTCGGATCATTTGGAGTAAAAAAATTAGTATTGCAAACAGTTAAACTCCCGAGATTATAGTTTTTTCGGTTAGAAGAAAATATTTCGATATTTCTTATATCACAGATTTTCACAAAAACTTTATAAAAAATATTGATGATTTGACAGCTCTACTTCAAATCGAAGGATATGCAGAAACTTTGTTACAGGCCTATCTAATTGGAACTTAGGGACGAAAAATACATAAATATATGAATTATGGATTGTTAGCCAAATCATCCTCATGAGAAAGGATCAAAATCAGTTGAAAACCCCAATCAATTGGTGTAAAATGAATGTAGATAAGATATGATCACCGAATTCACAAAATCTATAACCAAAGTTTGACAACATATTCGAATAATCAAAATCACACATTTAATTACTGGAATAAGGGAACTTGCAGGGATAAGTTTTAAGCAGGACGGAGAGTGCAAACAGAGTGTCTCACAATGATTACAGACTATTTTCAAACACGATAAAAATATATCTCAATGAATGTGCTTTGTACGGTATCAATTAATCAAAGAATATATACATTTAATACATACCTTTTATGTGTCAAAAAGTACCTAAAAATACAAATCTACCAATTATACAAATTAACCAAATAAATTATTGATAATTAAAATATGACAAAATGGTTGCCAAAATGGTTAATTTGATTTTATAATTTTTGTTAGACGAAGGTTTCAGGGCAAGAGGGCACAAAAAAACCGTTTCTTTTTAGTTTTACTTCCGCTTTATCCAAATTAGTTAAAGAAAGGCACAACAGAGTAGAAATAATTGTAACCAAAGTAACCTATTCTTATACACATTGTTCTAATATTAAATGTAGTCCTTATATAACGTAGTGTTAGTTTAAACGCTATATAATATTGAATATTCGCATACTAACTATATAAACGACCTATATTTATCTATGTGAAATAAAGTTCTTAGATATCCTAGAACTCACATCTGTGTTGCTCATTTACTGGCTTCTCTTTGAACTGAATAGTGGGTTTAAATCTGGCTCACTTCAAGGTTAATTACCAAAGTTTCCCTTGACCAACTAGTTGGCTCTTTAAATTAATTTCAAGCCTCAACTTCAAACGACTGAGGTTTTCCTCAACGAAATCCCTTTGCCCTTTTGGCTTCCCCTCTTTTGCGGACACTGAGCCTTAAATATTTTGGTAAGCGAGTCGAACTCTTTGGTCAAGTTGGCGAGAAGGTGGAGGAAAAAAGTTGCAGGGCAAAACCCGTTAACTAATTTTCCAACATTGACTGATAAATCCGCCGGGAGATGCGACGGGCAACGGTACATTGGCTGTTAAAGCAGCCATGCAGGATATGCCCCAGGTCCTGCGAACTGTTGCGGTTCCCCGTCTGTGTCTATATAAGTTCACCGTAAATTTCCTTTTCAATCAAAATGTGCTTTCATTCAATTTGGAAGGCAGCGACGGGCATAAGTAGCCGCAGCCAGCACTTGTGGGAGGAGCGAGAAATAAGGAAGAAGGCAAGTTTGAACTGGTGCCAGAAATTGGTGGCGCCAAAGGGAATCTATCGTGGTTTCGGCGGTGCATTTAGAAAAAGAAAATCTGTCGTAACTATTTGTGAAATTTTTATAAATTGGGAATTTATATATTTTATTTATTTTATAAATATATGATAAATATTCTATTTGTATAGAACCATAAATCCACAATTTTTATAATAGAAAAGGAATGCTATTTTTAAGGCAATTTACTTTATAAACTATACAATTTTTTCTAGTGCTAAAGGGCACCGGAAATATTCGTATAGAATTTCCACAAAGCCGACAGACACATTACGAACTGACCCAGGAAGGCGATTGCAAAACGAACTGGCCGATAGCCGATTCGAAAGGGGATTCAGAAGAGATAGTCCTTTCGGCCAGCAAAAGCACCGCAAGGATAGTTAAATTATTTGCCTGCCATTTCCCTTTGTTTCCGTCCTATTTCTCACCCACTCTCGACTATTTTCGTAAAGTTTTCTCAGCCATTTCTATTGGTCTTTTTAGTTCTGGCCAAGGTCGATGGTCAGTCATTGATAAACTGTAAAGAAAGGAGGCATTCTCAAAGGACTTTCGAAGAAGTCTTAAAAACTGTGTAGTTGCAAATTTCTTGGCTACTGACTTGACTGTTTTTTTTTTATAAATTTTAGGTTCAGATGTTGTAATAAAGGTAAAATAAACTTTAAAATGGAATTGGAATTAAATTGGTAATTTATGATATATATTTCTGAAATATATGTTTAAGAAAAGACCAGTAATGACCGTTTCGATTCTATATTATTTTGTCCTAAAAAAATAGTCGGAATATGAAATTTGCACTTCAAATATTATTTTATTTAACTACTCTTTCACATGTGTTTATTTTTTTTATCACAAAGGACTCTTCCTTCAGCAAAATGTGTTAATCTGCAAAATACTTCCATAGAAACTTTATTAGTCATGCAGTTTTACACCCCTTTCAAATCAGGCAGATCGAATGGCTGTTTCAATAAAGAATTCTCTCTACAATGCATTTCGGATGATGTGCATTTTTGACTTATTGATGGGAGTCTGTCTGCGAATTGCCACTGGTCCGGGCAAAGTGCTTTTGTGCCATTTTTCACTCCATCCGCTTGGATTCCTTTGGAGCGGAGCTATCAATTTTGCACCGATAATGCCTCGCGTCAAAGTCAGTTGGCAATAAACTGGCAAACTGCAAATGCGACTAACGAGTGAATTCCATTTTTAATTTCGCCCCGCTCTTTGTCTATCTCTCTATCTCAACGCCATTTTGTCTCTGCGTCATCTCTCTTTTATTTGCCACTGAATCTCCAGGACCTCGTCGCTCTGCGTTCTGGCCAGTTTCAAAAGCTTGTCAGCGGAAAACGTAAACTAACGACATTTTCGTTTTCTTATTTACACAATCAATTTCGTGCTTTTGTGATACTCGTTCTCGTTCTCAGGCAAAGGCAGGAGGCTATGCTGGGGAATGTTGAAATGAAGAGTCCTGCGAATCCAACTGCAAGTGCTCCTTGCACATCCTTCTTGGCATGGCGGCGACATTGCGTGCGGATACACATCCGCTATATCCCTACCCCTTTCTCTTTTTCGCAGATCCTTTTTGATATCTTTGCTTTTTGAAGGTGCTTGGACCCAGCCTTAGAATTTAATTTAAATTAAATTTACATTAAAAAGAGTATTTCTAATTCATCAACTTTGTTTTTCCTTCTTCCTTGGCCTTTAATTAAAAATGTATTTGGAATTTTGGCATTTAATTAATGGTAAGATTTTAGAGAATATTTTATAATATTGTGAAGATTGTAATTTATATAATTAAAAAAATATCCCATATAAAACTAAAAGAGTATTTCCTACTTCCATACCTTAAATTCGAAGTCTCTTCTCGCTTTCGGGTTTCTTTACCCGCGTTGTATCGTTCAGTTGCTTTAGCTATAACTACATATATAGCAATAGTGACGATGGCAATGGTGTTGCAGTTGCTGTTGCAGTGGCTGTTGCCGTTTGTGCCGCGAGGGAAATTGTCGTCAAAGCGGAAAAAATGTCACATTGTTGTTTTAGCCATCATGGAGATGAGGATGGAGTAGGAATTGGTAGGTGGGTAGCGGGTGCTTGCTAGAAGTAAATGTGGCCAAAATAATAGGAATTATAAAAAGGAATGTCGTGAATTCAGACAGTGTATATAGAGTCAGTAGTTTTACCTGATTCTTAAAGTTTGACAATGTCTTGCAAATAGATTATATCAAATTTATTTAGTGACTTCATATATAGTTAATATTAAAATTAGAAATATTTTTGTAAAGAGCAGAAAAGATACAGATTTGAAGTTCAAAGCCTTAACATTACTTTGAATCTTTATTTAATCTACCATTTTCGGTGGCTTTAGAAGGCTAAATGTTCTACAAATAAATATATAATTTTTCATATAATTTCAATATCATCTCTACAATCATGTACAAAACTTGATTTTCTTGCAGTTATTGCTATAAGATTAACCTCTATTGTTCAGTGTTTTGGGTTATGTGGAAGCTACTCACGATGTATGGGAGTGTGTGTCGGTAATAGTTCTAGTTTTGTTTCGCTCTCCTTTAGCCATCTCTGACTGGCTCCTTTTGGCCTCACCTCACCCCATATCCTTGCTGCAGCCCTTCTACTTTTTTGTCCTTTCTTTTGATGTTGACCGCATTCGTTCGCCCGTTTCGCTGGCTGAGTTCGCTTTTTGGGGGCTGCCTTTATTGTTTATGCAACTGTCAGCAGTTTTCGCCTCCCGTTCGAAGCGAGTTTTCCCGTACCCTAAAAAAAAAAAGGAAAACCCTAAAGCCCCTCCGCCTCCTGGCGGATCTGGATTTTCCTCAGCATGTGTGGAGGTGTTTGCTTTGTATCTCTGTTCGACTTTCATATTTGTTGTCATTTCGAATTGTTTCAATGACTTTTGACAGCGAGCAGATTAGCTCGGCGACGCCTCTTGCTGAATTTTCCAACCCATCTCCAGCATTCTATATCCCCCTGGCGATTGTCGGGGGAAATCAGAGGTGTATATTCGGATCCGTCTCCATTACCTACGAGCGAAAAAGTTCAACGGATTCGGATTCGGATTCGGATTTAGTGTGATTACTTTAAAATTGTTCAGTCTTTGTCTCAACTTGATTGAAATTGACTGCTTGTTGGTATTTATTTTAAGATGTTGTTTACAATGCCTTGAAGTATTATACAAATATGCGATTTAGATGAAGTAAATATATGATACATGAAAATGCAACCTTTTTAAATACTACTAAACATTTTATAAGTTTCCTCAAACAATTTTTTTCACAAGCATAATTATATTTGCAGCAGTCCGTTCAGGCATCCAATTTCCAGCAACCATCTAGAGGGGCAACATGCAAGCGTTGTAGCAAAATAAACCAATTATAAAAAGCCATTTCGCATGTCAACAGAGTGAACGCAAAATTAAACTAAAAAGTGAAAACTAAAATTAATTAAATTATTTTCATGCAAGCTATGTCACATGTGCCGGTGGTCAGCTTGGCTGCAACTCATCAATAAACAAAATTTATGCGAAGCGGCGTAACGGCAGCGAAATTCAAGGGGGCATTCCCCAAAAAGGCGATGGCAAAGCCAATTAAAGATAGCCGCACATCCTGTGAAGGGGGGGAGTGGGGCTAAAACAATGTCCCTGGCGAGCCTGACGACCAACCGAAATTTCAGCCACCCAATCAGCATATTTAAATTGTGTTGTGTTTGGTGATTGAAATGCATGAAGTACGACAACGTAAATAGGACAACGCACCACTAGTTAGAAGGACACCCCGCACACACTGGCATACACACACCCTTCGAACTGGTGGAAGGACACATTGGCAAACATGAATTTTTACCATGTCGGTGACTCTGCGGCTGCGGCTTTTCCCCAACGCTTTGCCGCTTTTCTCCACCTCGAACTCCCGCCTTTCCAGCTTTGCCAATGGCAACAACATGCACACTTTAATGGCCCACAGTTCTCCCGGTTAGGTTACCAGTCCTATGCACAGTGCGTAAAAATGTAATTAAAATCGTTTACATATTTTAAGGACTCTATCAAAAATAACCATCTTGCGGTATAATTTTTGCAACTAAAATTTAAACTTGAAATGGTTGAATCATTTCCTTTTCTTATTTTATTTAAATAAAGCAAGTACTTTTAATTAAATAAAAATGTTCTCATGTTTAAAATGTTTAATATTTATTTTTTATTATTATTAATTTTTTGTTTTTCCAGTGCAGCCATACCCATTCCGGTTTCCTATAGCCATTGCCATTCCGATTCCGATTTCGATTCCGATTCGTCGTCGTAGTCGTCATAGATCGATGCTGGTCAGCAGTTTCGTTTTGATTGTGCGATTTTCTACTTTGCTGTGCATTTTTCCTTTCATTCATGCTGTTTTCCTCGATTTCTCCACTTTTTTGCCCCCGTCGCTGCTTCCTGTTGTGCACTTTTTTTTGTTCAGTTTTATTTTTTTCTAGTATTTTTAGCGGCTGACCGCCGTAGAGCTCTAATTGCTCGGCAGCGGCCAACACATGCGAAGGTGGCCTATCCTATCCATTTTTTAGATGCACACAAATCGCCGGAATATTGTTTTGCGATATTTTTTGTCCCCGGGTGACCACTGATGGGCCGGGACACTGGAAACTGGACACTGGTCGGTGGTTACGGGTAAATATAAGTCGCGGCGAGCACTTAAAGCCATCCAATTTTAATTGGAATTTAGGCGAAAAGCCGTAAATATTATTGTCGTGGGCCCGGAAGGAAATCTGGCTATTATAACAGGGCCGCACGTATTCAATTCCGTCCGGTTGCAGTTGTTCGAGTGCAGATATTGGTGTTTCGAGTGGTTTATGGGAGTCACTGTAGTGCGGATAGTGCGCGGCTATGACCAAAATTGGCCACCACGCGGGATGGAGTTGAGTGAAGGACGAACCGGGGCATTACGTGAGTCTCCTATTGAATATCATAACGGATGTGGTATGGGGAATGTGGTATATCGCAAAATTCAACCGCAGATTGGCAACAATTTTAAGCGTCATTAGTCAAATAACTAGACAACATTTGGGTGTTTTATTTTTAAGTTAAATAAAAAAAAATAATATTTTTTTTTAATTTTAAATTTGGTAAAAAGTAACTCAACAAAGCTTTCCGAAATTAAATGAATGCACTTTTGGCTTAGGTATTATCGATGTTGTAATGATTCAATTGCGAACTGCAAGTGGAAACTTCGGACTGCTGAAGATAGTTTCCTCTCTTCTATTTTCCTCTCTTTAATATTTAAGTTTCTTATAAAAATGAA
>JAEIIH010007423.1:0-10805 GCA_018904745.1 Drosophila orosa
GAAAGTATCAGCGATATTTTTGTATTTTTATATCCTTTCCTCTTATGGAAACAATATAATTAATTCCGAAATAGCTACTGGGTCTAAATAAAATTTAATTTCAAGTCTATTGGAAATATACCGAAAATATTCATTAAAATTGATAAAAGCATATATTCTCCATATTAAAAATAAATGTTCAGACAAGATTTTTATATCATTAGTTAAATTAATAAATTAAATACAAAAATCTCCACTCTCCGACTAACTCCTTTTTATTCCCAGTGCAGCACACACACACCACCCCATTCAAAGGCGGCAAATGTATTGACCTTAACACTGAACGCCAACACAGACGGACATTTGTACTTGTATTGCAAAATAAGAACTTGAAATAGAATGAAGCGAGCAGGAGAGAGAGAAAGGCTGAGAGCAGAGTGCGATTAGAAGGAGAGCACGAGTGGCGATGAGAGAGAAACAGAACGAGAGCACACACGTGCGTGTTTGTGTTCAAGTTCACCCACACCAAGGCAAGGCTAGCGTGCACCAACACCAACCAAGCACAACCTAACAGAGCGTCTACAGCTGAGCAAGCAGCGCGCTCTGTTATCGCTCTGTAGATACTCTGCCGCCGCCACATATAGTTCTCCCTTCAGCTTTTTTTGGGGTATCTGCATTTTTGCGGAGTTGCACGACGCCGCAGCGAGTGCGGGGGGAGGCACTTGCAGGGGGTGTGGCTCCAGCTCTAATGAGGGTTGCAACTCCAGACGAAGTTACGGGCCAAGTGGAATGAGTCAGACAGCCGGGGAATGGGGGGGGGCCAAGAACAGGGGCTGGGAGCTGGACTTCGATTGTGATTTTAATAGCGATTATTACGAGTTTCAGCATCTAATTGAAGGCTTAGTTAAAAGCCAATGCCGAGAGTGAAAGGTCAAGAGGGTTACCGTTTTTTTCAGAGGTCTTTCAAGGAAGATATTTACTTATAGAAGAAGTATTTTTCAGTCTCCTTTTATACTCATTTCTAATCCGGGTTTTAGGCTTAAATATAAAGCTTAATTTTTTCAATTTCTTTATTATATGGTGCTTATATTAAATATTTATTGTTGAAACATTGTTATTTATAATACTTTTTAACACTTAAACATTGTTTTATGAATTTATGTTTTATTTTATTCAACTTTTTGAGTTTTTAGGGCGAAATTAAAAGTTAACTTTTAGTGAATTTTCAATTTTTGGAAAAGAACTTGGCTGAAATATTTCTAATATATTTTCTTCCTTCTCTAAAGTCTTTCTTTAGTTTTTATTTTAATTATTTGCACAGTTTTTCTTTTATTTCTGTTTTTTGATTGTTTTTTTTAGTTAGTTTTCACTTCAAAAGCACTGTTTTTTAAGCATATTTAATTGTAGTATTATTATAACCATGAATTTGTGTTTTTAGTAATTTTTTATTTGTTTTAGCTTGAAAATTGAATACAATTTGATCGAAATTTGTTGTCATTTAAACAAAAGTCCCACAAAAAGTCAAGTTTCCAGATTAATTGTTTCTTTATTTATTTAAGTTCAGTTTTAGGTAAATATTTCCTTAGAAAAAAAGAGTTTGTGATTAAAAAAAAACCCCAATTGTTATCACTTTTCTTTTTACAAAACTATTAAACTTTAGATCTTTATTTTATATATCTTTTCAAGATATATTTTGTATTATTTTATTTAAATTGACACACAAAGCTCTCACAACACTGCAATCCCACCGATTTTCATGGAATATCTTCATAATTTTCACCTACAAAGAGTCCACTTAATCGCGTCGCGCATCCCACAGATACTTGCGATGCATCCGCATCCGGGGGATTGCTGGTATTTCGACCGATCGAAGATTTGCAAGGCGTTTTACATGAAGTTCGTTTGGTTTTATGGAACAAACGAAAGTTAAGACGATTGCGCAGATCAAAAGGAAGGAGAAGACGAAGAGCGCGACTGGGAGACGGAACGCGACGGTGCGTTCCACATGACGTCGTCAAAATGACTGAGTTCGACTGAGTCTCGTTCTGAGTTTCCACATTTTTCGCAAAAGTGAAAAATTCTACTTTCAATATGAAAACGAGCAGCGCTGTCGACTGCAGCGTCTACGCTGACGCCGCTGCCCGCACGGGAGTTGTGCATGGCAAAAGCCAGAAGCAGAAGCAGAAGTAGAAGAGGAAGAAGCAGTAGCGCAAGCGGCTGCAGAAAACGCAGCCCACTGTGGGTGTGGGTAAGGTAGGTCGTGGTATGGGAGAGAGCAGCAGCCCACGGAGAGAGCGACAGAACCTTGAGCGGGGAAAAAGAGTGAGTGCAAAAGCGAGAGAAAGAGAGTGAGAGAGAGCTAGCCGAGCGAGAGCTGAACATGCAGCGAATGCAGAAAACAAAGCGTAGCCCAGAGAAGTCAATGTACAAAGCCGATTGGGGGTGCAATGGACGTGTGGGCCGTGGAACTTAGACGCGGACATGGACGTTGTTACAGTAAAAGCCCCTTAAAAGCTATGGGATAAGGAAATTATACGAACTTTATAAATTTGGTAAGTATTTCAAGAGTAAACTTAATTATTTTATAGTTCAATATTAGACAGAAAGCTGGGCAAGCAGATTTAAAGCCAAAAATGCATTGCCTACATTTTGGCGCTAAACATGGCGCTTGACTAAGAAAGCATTGCCTACATTTTGGAGCCATTTTTAGCGGTTGCCTAATAATAATAATATTAATAAGATCATTTAGGCTTATCTTTTTATCTTCTAAAATTAAATGTAGATTTAAAAAATTTTAATTAATTAAATTGTTGTTTGCAATTAAAAATGAAAGGGTTAAATATGACATAAATCTCTTTAATGCTTGAAATTCAAGGTTTTTAAACAAAAAATATTATAATGTCTGTGGTTTATCTAATATTTTTCTCTCTTTGCATTATAAATATTGTTTTTATTATATGATTTCAAAGTGTTTTCAAAAAATATATACAAAAAATAGATGCAAGTAAATTTTAAATGCTTTTAAAGCTGATATATATTTTTTCTTTCTCAAAATCAAGTCCTATAAGTAACATCTTCACATATTCCTCTTAGTTTTGGAATCTAAAATTGTATAAGCTATTTATTAGTTGTAAATAAGGATAATTCACTGTAATATATATTTCGCAAAAGCGAACATTCATGTTCCCAGGTCCTGTTCCTGCGTTCATTCCCATCTAGAGTTGTTTGCCCCTTTTTCCGTGTTTCCTTTTTTGGGGTTGCAAAAAGTTTTTGGCATTCCGGGAGTTGTCCCGTAGCACAGAAATTAAAAATAATTGCAAAAAGACGCCGAGTGGGTGGATTTCTCCGCATCTCTGGCCCCCTCTTCGTCTGTCTGACTGCCTGGAGTTGCAACCCTTCGGGCAGCGAAATGAAAGCAAACTTCCAGACTCTTTCTCATTTTGGGGTGTGGAGAAGACGAGGAGCTTCGGGCGGAAATGGAGTAAGGGAACGAGTGGTTTCCTAGACACACTCGCTGGGCTACATTTCTTGTTTGGTAAGGTCGGGCCGAGGGCCAGAGATACTTCCTCCACGAGCTTCGATTTTAGCCAACTCCCTGTACGGGGGTTGCACTCTAATGGAGTTGGCTTCCATTGTCTGGGGGTAAGTTCTATGGGCACAGTGCCTTGTAACCTTGATTCCTTTTGCCTAAGCTTTCATAAACTTGATATAACTGATTTGAAAAACACCCCTGATAATGTTAATTGAGTGATTCTATAATATATTTTGTATTGTTCTACAAAAAGTTAAGGATTTCTTAGAGGTATGTGGCTTAAGTTTATGATTCTGCTTCAGTTAAACCTAAATTACCAAGTTTGTTTATAAGAAACCCTTTTTTTGTTGACCCCTCTCCTTAGGGCTTTAAAAACAAATTACTAGACCATATATAGGTTTGTAAAATTACCCAGGGGGATATATTTGCTCATTGTACACAAATTAAGCCCTGCATTAATATCATTTAACCTCGTGGAACCCTAAGGGCCAAGCCAGACGATGCAGCCTCCCCCGTGGAGGCCATTGCATTGAGACGCCGCTGGCCCTGGCTGTAACCACTATGGTTATAGTTCCTACATATGCATATATAGCGGCCAAATATCATGGTCAATGACAGCGCCGTGAAATTTGCAACGTGGCGGCACGTGGCAGGGGCAACCAGACAACACCACTACCCTAGGTCCTGGGGGGGGCCACCACCCTCAATGCAGCCTGAATTTCTCTCTGTTTTCCTCTCCTCAAAGTCTTGCTGCAAAGAGAGCGTAGGTGCAAAGGCGCATGTTTGGGAGCTGCAACCGTTGCACATGCCACACACGGCTGCACGAAGGTTAAAAGCATTTCAGGGGCACTACCACAACACCAGGAGAATTACAACTGCACTGCCCGACGAGGACCACCAAGGACCAAGGGCAAGGACACGCAGGCATGCGCATTTCCGCATTCGAAGTCGGGTCCTTGGCTCGGACACGGTCTCGTATTCGGATCCTTGGCTCAAAGTCCCTCATTGCCAAGGTCCCAGGACTGCGTGGGGGAGATTCCAAGAGTGGTGCCAAGAGTGGTTCTTATTAGTTAAGAAATTACTTAAATTAAGTTGTATAATTATAGTAAATAAATCATTAAATAATAGTAAATAATTATAGATATCAAAGAAATAAAATTCGTGGAGCATCGTTTTCATTAAAGGCAACCGTTTAAAACCTTAAATATTAGGAAAAATCTATAAACTATTAATTTACATGGATTCTGTTCAATGAAGCAGCCGCCAAAAAGTCCTGCAAATGACATTGGAATATATGTGTTTGTATATGTTTTTCATGGGTGGCAGACAGTGGGGGTTGAAGGGAGTATGAGATGAGAGCAGATTAATTTCAGGGCTATTTTGCATTTCCTTGACACTTGCTTACCTAAATTTTATGTTCATCAAGTAGGCAGGGTAACTTTGGAAAATCTATCTTACCGATTTTCTTATTTCCGTTTCTGTTTTCTTCTTAGTATTTTTCTTATTGAATTAAACGTGAACATTAAATATTATGTATTATTTAATTTATCACTTAAAAAAATAAAACAAGCTAAAAAAAAACAAGATATTTACTTCTGCAATGACATCAATAAATTAAAAGGACTGGAAAGAACTATAAGACCAATGATCTCTGACATATTTGATCAGATTTCCACTTTTATATTTGCTTGGTTCATATGCGTACTTTCAACAATTTATATTTTAATGTATGTATCCATAAATTGCAATTTTAAAACACTTAAACAGCAAGAAAACATTTTGTTTACATTTGAATAAGACGAACGAGGTCGCTAAACTGTAAAATTGAGCGGTGCTGCTGCTAAAAAATCGTTTTTAATCCCTAAAAACCTTTAATAATACTTATCAAACAATTAAATGAATTAAATCAACTGTGATTTATGCGGAGACACTTAATTATGAACTTAACCTGTGAGTTTTAAAAGAATTTATGTAAATGTGAAGGAGCACTACTTCTTTCAACTACAATTTGAAGAAAACGGAATGAGAAATACTCATAAATTGAGCCAGAGCCAAAGTGAACTTAAGAAATAATTACTTGATATGCAAAATAAGATATTTTTAAAGCAGTTGGCAAGGGGATAGTGCACCAATGCAGTGCAAGGATATCTATGGCACACACGTGTCACCCACGCTCACGCAAAATCCCTGAAATTCGGCATTGCCATCATGATGGCCATTGAAAAGGTCAGCCAGCGCACACACACACACACACAAGTCCTTGTCCAGATATGGATTAAGACACAGCGAGGACATTATAATACAGCACCAGGGGTTTCTGGTTATATTTGTATAATAAATAAAAATCAAGCAAGCAATTACCAAAGCTCTAGACTAAAGCAATATCAACTGAGATATTGATATCCAGCGAATGCAAATGTACACAGACCCCACCTCCGCCTAATGACATATCTAGTATTTTGAAAATAAGCAATAAAGAAGGCTAGGACCCCGAAACCAATTACTGGGTCAATGTGCGTGCCCTGAACTGATTCTGGCCAAAAAGTCAAGCCAAGCTGGCCGAGCAGAGTGTGCTATAAGTCAGTTGCCTGCGGAGAGAGTTCATTGAAACTAATTTTCATTGGGACCCGCAGAGCCCGGAGACAAGGACACTAACTAACGGTGGGTGGAGGGGGTAGTAGGTGTAGCTGTAGCATTTTCCTTTATTTATGGCAGCGGAGGAAGGCGGTGGCGTTTCGGTCAATGACTCAGTGGGAATATTTTCGGTTCCCTCTGGATTTTGAGGCTGGCCAAAAGTTCAATCCACTTGTACTCCTTATCGCTTATCCGGTTGCTATCTCTTGATTCTGAAATCAAAGTGGGTTAGGCCTAAGGTTTATCAATGTTAAAATATTTATATTCGTATTTTTAGTTATTTAAATTATTTAAAAACTTATTTATAAACTTTATCAGGTTGCTACCTCTTGATTCTAAAAATCAAAGTGGGTTAGGCCTAAGGTTTATTAACTTTAGCATATTTATATTTATATTTTTTGGTATTTAAATCATTTAACATAATTTTTATAAACTTTGTTAAGAATATTTGTCTCTAAATAAACACTTGCTCACATATCTCTGGATAAACCTGAAAAAAAAATATTTCTGGTTTTGACGTTGAATTTCTCAGAAAGTATTATTCATACCAAGATAATTTTTGCACCTTCTGATGAATTGGAAAACTGTCTTTCAAATGCATATTTTTTTTTAATTTTAGTTGGCATATTTAATTTATTATTAACTTTTTAGCAAAAGGTACTCAAAACTGCATCCACAAAAGGTTCTTGGTTAATTTGTAGGTTTTAAAATTATATGAATTTACATATAGCTTGTGGAAAAACGTTCTTTTATCTAAAATAAGATCATAGCTTAAAATAATTCTTTACAAAATATTAAAACCTTTAAATATTTTAAGATGTGATAAGAAATATCATTCCCAAAGTTGAATTAAGCAAGATCGCATTGACTAAGAGCTACATGAAATATAGCTATACTTCATCCTTCTCTTTATTTTATATAGACTCACTCACTCTTATTCTCTTTATCTCTTAATTTCTCCCCCCTCTGGATTCGCACATGGCACACTGCAGTTTCTCAGTTGGCGCCGAGCTCTTGACCGACTCTCTTCGGCGCACGCAACGAAAGATGGAAGTGGAACAACCGCAGCGCACTTTAACCGACTTGCCCTTCGAGGTCCTCGATCTGATATTCAAGGCTCTGGCGTGTAGGCCCCCTTATGGCCATTTGGACTACACCGTCTACCATTACTCCAACGACAAGCTAAGCTTGGCCGAAACCAGCGAATATCTGGGCCAGGCTTTTGCCTATCACAGTCGCGATATATACCAGAAGGCTATGTATGAGAGTTCATACCGGTATATACCCGAAAGAGCCTGGCCTGTAATTCTCTCACTTTGCGGCTCAACGGCAGTGGAGTATGTCGGCTGCCCGGGCTGCTGTTGGAGCGCTGAGGTGGCCAAGGCAGTGGCCCAGTATTGCCCCAACTTGCAAAAGGTCACATTCCAAGTGTACTTTGATAATGGCGACCTCCTGCTCTCGGTGATACAGAAGGCAAAGAATGCCATCCGGAGCCTGAACTTTGGTTATTGTACCTCCAATCCCTCGAGAATTGGCCCGAATATAATGCACAAAATCCCAGAGCTGCCCCTGCTGATGAGCTTAAAAGTAGATCGTTTCCGTGTCGAAGAAGGTGAGTTTAAGGACGAAATACACCTTTTACATCTAAGAGAAGCTTAATATATTCTGTACGAACTTATTATTATTTGTATAAACCTTTTTCTTTGTACAGCTTACGAGATACAAAGATTTGTGAACATAGAAGAGCTGTACTTGCATTCACATTATTCCAATATTGGAGATGATGCCAAACCCTTGAATCTGTTCAAGTTGTGTGCTCCCCTGAGGAAACTCCGCCTGCTGACAGTGGTGGGCGTACATATAATATCTGAGACAGATGAAGAAGATGAGACATTGCCAGAATTTCCTGCTCTTGAACACTTCAAACTAAGTTCTTGTGTTATTTCAATGGAGTTTCCAAGTTGTCCCAAGCTCAAGATCCTTGATATAAGATTCACCAAGTGCCACATTGAAGGCCTGATGTGTAGATCGGTTCTAAAACAGGGCAAAGATCTGGAAAGATTGACCATAGAGAGTCGACCATCCCAGTTCGATAATCAAAGTTTTTTGCAAGTAATTCGCGAATTTCGAAAACTTCGATACTTCGATGTACCGATTCGGAAAATAAAATTCGATCTACAGTTTGTGATTGAACTGGTGAGTGCTTTAAGGGAAAATGGTATAACCCAGGAGGATCCCATGGAGCTGGTGTTGGATGAAATTAGTAAAATACATTGGTTCCGTCAATGGGTAAGGTGTATTTCTTTTTTTTGGGAAGAGATCAAAGTCACAGAACTATTTTTATTTGCAGCTGTCTCATATATCAAGTGCCAACCTAATAAAGTTACGTGTTTATTAGAAAAAAACAAATATTAAATGTTTTATTATGAGTTATAAGTTGGTTTGTATTTTATAATATTAAATATGATTACAGGATATCTTACATTTCAAACACAACCATTTCGGTTAGTCCTGCTTATCCTGTTTTATTATTCGCTCCTGCAGATGGCAAAAGGTGAATCATTGTTCCATAAACTGGCCCCCATTGGCCCCCTAAAAACCAACCCAACGGATGAGTAAGCCGAGGGAATTTGTGGCCCATGTTGTTGAACCTCCTCGGGGCGAGTGTCCGCTGCACCTGACACGCACTCCTCTGGCTGAAGAGGTGTGTGGATAGGATGGCAGTTTGGCAACAAGTTCAAAGTTCGTGCCGGATTTGGGTCTGCCGGGGCATTAGTCATATCTCTCTCTGCTGCTGGCTGGCTGAGTTGTCACCTGGTGCGAATCGTTGAAATATTTCCCCCCTGTGCGTGCTGGTGTGAAATATTGGCTTGATTTAGGCAGACAAAGAATGCATATTCCCTAATCGAAGCAGGATTCGAAGGAGATGAAAGGATAACACTTCCACAAGTATAATTGTAATTTTTATATATTTAAAATATTAAATATTCTTTGACAATAAGTAAGTAACATAAAATTAACAATTCCCCCCCAAAGGGAAGTCTTTGTAAAACTGGAGTACGTTATCCAATTACACCCTTCATTATGTCAGGACTCGATGAGAGTTTAATCTGTAACAAATATATATTTATAATTAAATCTATTCAATTAAAATCTAACATACCCATTGAAGTAGGTACTTATACTCGGTATAATCGTTAACCGCAAGTACCAAAGGATTATCCGGTGTGACCCCGTTTTCCTTCAGGATGTCTACAATTTCCTTAACAAAATCAAAGTCGAACTGGATACTCTCGATTGGCAGCTTCACAGATCGCAACTTCTTGCACTCTCGCATGATCTCTAGGCATTCTTCCTCATAATAGTAGTTCGAGCTTATACAATCGAAGCGCAGGCTTTCCAGGCTCTTTGCCTGGCTCAATATGAAATATTGGTATTCTTCGGGATAGTAATTTTCCGCAATAATCAATGATTTCAAATTGAAGCACACTGGAGACTCGGTCATTATGCGACAACATCTAAGACTAAGCTTCTCCAATGGTATTATTGGTTGTTGGACATTATTTTGTTTAAATTCGACATCCCCCACCACTGACAAGGTCAGTTCTCGCAGATTCTTCAGTGATGCACAGAGATCCGAAATATTAATATAAGAGATGTTGCCAATCTTAAGTTTAACCAAATTTGGAAATTTCTCAATGAGATGATCTACAAGGAAAGGGGAAATATTTAAATACAAACTTGGTATCATTTTTGGACTTACTGTCTGAAATGTTGTAAATATTAAGCCTCTCCAAAAGGGGCATTTCGGGAAGTTCGTGAAGCATCTCAGTATTGATTTTCTCCGATTCGTAATCCAATTTAATAGCTCTCAGAGTGTTCTGTCTCTGGCATAAGAATGAATTCACAGAGGCCACATGGGTCTCCTCGAAGTAGAACTTCACTTTCTCCAAGCTTGAACAGTGTTGGGCGAACAAGTTTGAAAGCTCTACTTGAGCATCAGCATTCTGCCGAATAACGATATCAGCTCTCTTTATTTTCCAGCCGAGGACTGGCAGAATAAATCGCCAAGAGCTCAATTGTATGGCCTCATGGGCAGGGACGCGTTCGAACAAATGGCGGCAATGGTAGACAAAGGCCTGGACCAAATACGGATGGGTTTGGCCCAAGTGCACTTTGTTCGACATATCTCCACAATAGCGAAAGAGAATATCGAGTATTTCCAACGGCATGTCCGTAATATTTACTTTTCCCTTCACTTCCATCGCTGAACTTCTGATCAACGTGTTACTTGCGAGAAGAGATAAGTATTACAAAATCCGCAATGAGCCAATGTGTTAATGACCTTGCTAGCCTTGCTTGTAGCAGAAAAATTAATGAATAACTTGTATTATACATAAATTTAAAAAAATTAGGGAACACTTACTTCAATGCTTGCTAAAATCTAAGTACATTTATTCCAAGGCTTGCTGAAATCAGAGTACATTTACCCCAAGGCTTGCTGAATCAGCAATGCTGATATCTAAATAAATTTTCGATTTCTGTTTATGTTATTTCTGTTTATGTATACAGTATTTTCAATTTGATATCGGAGACTAGAATTATACCCTTGCAGGGTATTATAATTTTAGTCAGAAGTTTGCAACGCAGTGAAGAAGTC
>JAEIIH010007439.1:0-10038 GCA_018904745.1 Drosophila orosa
TTGCAAATTTAAATTACTATCAATTTGGGTAATATTTTGTTCAAAGTTGGTACTCGAAAATAAAAACTTTTCCTATAGTAACAAAAAGAGGAGAGATGAAAAAGTTTTTATAGATTTTTCGCCCCTTACTAGTATGTATATCTGCAAGTTGGTTGTAAGTGTCATTTGCTTATTTTTCCTAGGTTATTTTCGCACTTCTCGTTGCTGCTTTCATTTCGACCACAAGAAAGAGTCTATCCTGATAAAAATACGAACACAATAATCAAAAATCATGGCTACAGACATTGAAATGACACCTGTCTGTCAGTTGAATAGTGCTACTCGGTCCCTTTGCTCGCTTGATTTGGCCTAAAAACTTTTGAATTTGCATATTTCAGTAGCCGGAAAAGTTCTTTTCATATTTTTAAACCCACACCACCACCGCACCACCGCCGGTTGATATCTGACAGTTGCCACTGTCGTTTTGCATTTCCAATTGTTTGAGAATGTACAACGGAGGAGAGACTGACTGACTGACTGACTTTTTCCGATGCCATATTGTTGTGGTGCTGCTGGTAGCTAAAGGTGTTGTTGCATCCACCTCAGTCATGCATCTAAATGTATTTTACAATATTTTTTGCACTCCCTTCTTCAGTCTAACAGCCACTGAGTGACGAAGTGTCTATAGAATTATTTTGCAGTATTTCTATGAATTTATTGATTGAGGTTGGCAAAGTGAAAATACGGAAAAGAGAACAACATGGACTATGGTAACTGAAAACAAGAAGAAATCATAAATATTGAATGCAGATTACACTGGCAAAAGAAGTAAATAATACTTGATTAAGAATACTTGATTTTCAAAGAAAATTTTTAGTATATATATTTCAGATTACAAGAAATTAAATTAAATGAAATTTATTTTATATCTCTTCCTCATCGAGGGATACTGTTGAAGAATTTATTCAATAAATAAATAGTTTTCTCGCCCTGTACTTAAACAAAAGAAACCACAATTGTTTGCCGTGTTCCACATACCAATGGATAAAGCTCATTGAATCATTTGCCGGCAAAATTCAGCAACAACTACAGAAAAGACAATAATAATCAGCATATGCTGCTACGAACAGCAATTGACGTTTGACAGAAGGACGAAAGGACACCGTATGGGAGGGAGGTGGAGGAATGGACTAAAACAAAGCCATACGAAGGCATTGCTGGAAAAGTTGAACATCTATATTTTACTTCCGAGTTTTTCCCCCTGTCCTCGCCTCACTTCTTATCGGTGGCTGTCATAAAAGTGTGGAGCATTTTCAGCTACGTCATCATCAGCAGCAACAATGATGCGAGAAAGGGGAGGTTGAAAGGAGGTTGGAAAATTCTTCTTCCTTTTTTAAGCCCCGCCACCTCACCCCCATACCTTGTCAAGTTTTTCGGGAGGGGGAGGGGGGACGAATGTTTAGAGTCTATAATCTTCAAATAATGGAAAAACTTTTGCTGTTAAGCACGAGGAATGCCAAAGCTTAGATTTGTCTTTTATTTTCTGTTCTTCATTTTTTCTTTGTTTCTTCTTTTCCACCAAACCAGCAACCACATAGCCAGGAGTTTGGATATTTTTGTTATTTTGCTTTTTTTTCTTTTGCCTTTTTGTTCCTTGCCATGCAGTTGACAATCCTGGCAAGTGTGTTTGTTGTTGCTACTCACTCGATTTTCAATTTATTTCGTTTGGTGAATGTGAGTGTGTGGGGGTGGTAGTTTTCATTTCTTTTTTTTTTCCTTCGTAGATTTCTATTTTTTGCTGCTGCTTCTTTGAACGAAAACTTCATCAACTGTTTTGCTTCTACCTGTGGCTTAAAGTCTTCCAGCCAACACCACAATCGGCACACTCAACCTCCCCCCATATCCCTTGAGCAATCAGCCAGCATTTTTTCTTCTGCAAGAATTTTTTCCTCTTTCAATTTTATTTTTCCTTTTCTCTTTTTTTTTTTTTTGTATTTTTGCTGCAAATTAAGTTTGTGTCAAAGGGGGGAGAGAGGGGAGAATGTGGACTGGGAGGGAGGGTAACAGGAGCAGAAGCATTTATGCCTTTGTGGCAAGTTAATTTCAATTTTATTGCCAATTGATTGGGATTTGAATGGAATGGAAACCTCAGCGGCATTGGCAATGTGTCGCCAATAAGCTATTGGCAAGTGGCATTGGCCCTAAGCCATGGCTGATTAATTTCTCGCATTTCAATTGAAAACTCGACCATACAAATGTCAGCGGCAAAATACAATTTACAAATGTTCCCGCTCTTTGTATTTCCACTCTCCTGATTGCGAATAAAAGTCAGGCTGTCGATAGCGTTGCAAGTTGGGGATTTCAATAAAATTCAGTTTAAAATTTCTTTAATACTTTTCTTTCAACAAATAGCAAATAAAAATCATAAGTTATTGCTCTAAAATAAATACCCATATATTACGAATTTTATCCCAGATCACAGGGCCAAAGAGCGACTCGTGAAGCTCATCCTCAACGGCAGCGGTGAAGATTTTCATGGCAACAATGACCCGGTGTTCCTTGGGCTTGGCCTTATTTTCTTCTCTATAAAATCCATAGAATGCTGAAAATAAAAAGCAGGCACTTAATTTTAAGCCGCCCAGGAAAAATGCCCTGAAGCTTATTTTCTTCTGTATATTTGTATTCAGCATACGAAAAAGCAAGGAAAATATTACAGAATTCAGAACAAAAATAAAATGTAAACAAATCTCAAACAGAGGTCAATTGCAACGAAAGGCGCCAGGTTGAAGGTCAACCAGGAAAACCATTTAACGCTTGAGCTTGCTCTTAAAGGTAAACACACAGAATAATAAGCAATTTGAAAGAAAATCTAATTTTCTAAAGGATTATTGGCCTCGTTAAGTGTAGTTATAATTTAATTTACTCGAAATCCGGCCAACAAAAGCCACAAAAATCCGGTAAAAGCAATTTCCAGCTTGGCTTATCCACTCAGTCAGAGTTCACTTGCCGCCGCCAAACATTTCCAGGCAGCCGCAAAAATGTCAAAGGGCAAAACAACAATTTGGCAAATTTTCACATTTGCTCTGGCATTAATTTCGCATTGCGAGTGCCAATAAGCCAACAAATAAATGCGCTCGATGGTTGATGTGTGTGGGTGCGTGTGTCGGTTTGCCAGGCAAATGGCGAGGAAAAATCAAATTAAATTTCCCCTGAAAGGTCTCAGCTGAGATAAAAAACTGAAAATGCAATTTGTGTGCCGGTAGAGTCACCAAATCGTCGTTTTGCATCAGCTGCACTTGGCTGCAGTTTTATTGGCCTGGTCTGGCCTTGGCCATCCGTTTTCTGGTTACGTTGACATGTCTTCCCCTACCCTGGCGTTCCCTGTTTTTGCGGTAAGTTCTGTTTGAGATTGCACCTGCATGCATATCCGTTGCAGGCCTCCTCCCGCTTCCCCGTTCCCCCATCCATTCGGCCATTTTCCCTTTTTCCCGGACTGATGTTCTGCCCCCATCACTGTGGTCATCATCGGCGGCTTCGTTGCATATTCATACGCCGCCGCCGCCGCCACCTTCAGCTGGCCCATTGTTGCCATCGCCATGCAGTTGATGCGGGCGAGCTGATTTTTATGTGGCTGACCGGGTCTGTTTGGCCATTTTCTGTTTGGTTTTTATGGTCTCAGCGAGTGATACGAACAAAAAAAAGCGAAATCAAGCCGGTCAATTATGGCCAAGAGAGGTCGACAGTTGGATGCCCTTTTGGAAATGAAAGCAAAGTAATTGCCAAGCCTTTATATCGTTGGATTTCTTGAAAGTTTTAGGATTAAAGTTTAATGGTGTAACTAATGAAAAGGGCTAATAATTTTTAAGGTAATTTAAATATTTTTCTTAAACTAAACGTCTTCATTATGTAATAAACCCATTTTTACTGTCTGTCGTAAGTATACTTTTTCAACGAAGTCTACATTTGTCAACGCCTCATTAAATAACTACATTTTTTAATTTGTTTCTAAATTATTCACAATTAAAATTAATCTGAGCTTTAAATCATTTACTAGTAGAAACTATTAATCTGTAAGGAATATATTAAGAACATTATCAGGTATAGGTCGCTGCTAACAAGCACTTTGAGAAGAACTTTTATATTCAGGAAATATTTTTAAGGCCAGAGATGCTTGTATTTATCAAAAGAGATCCATTTAAATAATAGGAAAACTAGCTTTTAATATTGAATGTATCTTTAATCTTTAATTATTAATATTTAATCTTTAATCTCTACAATCTATGCCCATACCCATCATACCTCATCCGAATAGAGCATCAAAATAACTCTCGCTCCGTTAGCAAGATATCAGGAGATGGCCCTGGCCCTGCGTGTGTCACATTTAAAATATGCGCATTTTTGCAAATGACATTTCAGTCGCACCGCACTATCACTAATTGATATCATATGATGGAATTTATGCACAGACACTGACCCTGCTGGAATGGCTTCTGCTCCTGCTCCGCCCTGCCTACTCCTGGTGCTTCTCCTGTTCCTCCTCCTGGAGCTTTTCCTCCCGGATCAGTAATCGGTGCTTTCCCTGATTGTTGCAATGGCGGTTTTGCTGGTGGCAGAGAAATTGTCGGGTTCATTTTTGCCCTTTGTTGGTGCTGTTGTCGGTCGATTGCCGTTTCGCTTTTTGCGGTTTGTCGACGCGTCAGCTCCGTCATGTAGCCCCGGTCCCTGTCCCTGTCCCTGGTCTGTTCTGCTCTCCTCCGGTATCATCCAGTGTCCCCCAGCCCACTGTCCAGTGTCTGCTGCCTGAGGTTGGCCGCTCTGCGGTGCCGAGACTGCGGCCCGATCATTCATTCGTCAAGTTGTCAGGACACGGTTCGGCAGCCAAAAATGCTGCCGTTGACATCAAGAGCGCCATTTAGATTTCACAGCTACCAATTGTAGCTTTAAGTTTGTTGTTTTTCCTTAGCCAACAGCGAAAACAATAAGATTGCAAAACAATAGTAGATATTTGACGACGAAGGCAATGTCGAAAGTGATGTCTGCAGGAATCAAATACTCTAACTGCATGTCTGTCAAACATGATACAATTGTAACATGACTGTCAAATATTTCCTAAAAACTGTCAGATAGTTTCTCATATTCAGAAAAACCACTACTAAATTTTAAATTTTAAAAAAGGACGCACAAATTCAAAACAAATACAATGGACTACACTATTCAAGAGGATGCCCTTTCGCTACTTGTACGCCTGGACGAATGGACCAAATCGAGGGAAGTCAAGCCCGGTGAAACTGGACGGATTATCGCCACTGTTCTAGCCATAATAGTCATAAGCTATGTCATTCTATTTGTGGCTCGCGTTGTGGTGACCCTTGCCCTGCCCGCCTTGGTCATCATGGGTTTCCTCGTGATCTACCGCTGTGTCAGCGTCACCGAAATGATCGAAGGCGTCATGCAGCTGCCCGATATACTGGATTCGTCAAAGAATTTCATAGCAGGCTTTATACAAAAGGCACAGTTTTTTAGGACGGTCTGCTCATGGTTGTATTCGTTTTACAAACTATTTGATCAACTTATTTAAAACAACGAGCTTTATTTTATAGTTTCATTACCTCGAAATAACAAAAAACTGTGCAATAGTTAGATTCCCTTAAACATTCCAACATCACTACAGTTCGCAACACTCAACCATTTATAGCCTTGACGTTGTTCACATATCGATAGCCCAGTTTGCCATCAACAATCCTGTCAGGACATTTAAAAGCCTAAACAAGCAGACAATGAGTGGGGCAGGAACAGATGTAGACACAGATACGGTACCGGAGTTGCATCACAGACAGAATCCCTGTTTATGTCCTCCCCGGGACACACAAAAATGGCAAAATGCAGCCCGACACTCGACACTCCGCAGGAATAGTTTGCTATCCATGCTGCCATTGCAATGGTGTTGGGAATAGACTGCGCTGTGTGGGCCAAGTTTTGTCTCGTTGTTGTTTCCACCATTGACCGTGACGCTCGTTTCGCCGGCGCGGATGCGAACTTTGTTGCCATTTTTACCGACTATTCTACACGCCCCCTTTGCTCCAGCCAGCTCCTACATACATAGCTCCATCTATGGAAACGTGCGTGTTGTCTGCTACCTGACGGTTGACTTTCTTCCTCTAATGAAATGCGGTTACAAATGCAATTTTACATTTTTCAAAAAAAAGCATTTTATCTGTCGGCGCCAGGCCCGGGCTCAAAACGCAGACTCCAAACTCCGGGACTGCGACTCCAAAGTTGGGTACACTTTGGGAAAATGTTATGAGGTGGGGTTTCATTTATTACATTTAATTAATAGATTCAATTCAATTAAAAACACCTTCTCATAACAGTTTCCCAGAGTGTATCAAGCTTTAAACGAGAAACATTTTAAAATTCTCCATACTTTTATAAAAAACTACAGAAATAATATATTTCTTCTAATGTACTCCTGCCAAAGGTAGACCAGAGCGTGGCAATAGTCAGTGCACGTGACATCCATGTGTCTGCTCCCTATTCCCTGGACAGAATTTCCTCCATTGTGTTTGTGTTTCGGGCTTGTTCCTGTTCGGGCCAGTGTCCCAGGACCAGCCCTTGGCCCGTCGTCTCTCGTCCTGCCAACCAGTCGCCAGCTTGTTTGCACCTTGTCGAAATTAGTGTTTGTACCGAAATGAACACGATTTGTTTGACCAGCAGGTGTTGAAAATACACTGCGCTCCATGGTCGAGTTGGTTTTTGGGTTCTTCAACCACCGCCAGCCCAAACCCCCGCTGCCTCTCTTGTTGGTCGCCCATCTGCCTAGCATTTCCGTGTCATACGCGGCGTATGGGTAATGTTTTTCAAATTGTTGCGGTCATTTTGAGAGACATTTGGTCGAAATGGCTCTGTTTTACCTCGCATTGTATGCTGGCAGCGGTTTTAGGTGATTGTTGTGCCATTTTATGAACATTATGGTCACTTTGTTATTTGGGTTGTACAGTTTGTAAATGTATGTACAAACCACCGAGTTGCTGGTTACCCCTACCTCAGGAAATACTTAAACAAAACCTTTGTCACTTTAATTACAGAGGCATATTCAATAAATTCAAGGAAGGGAACAAAAATATGTCAGTTTTTATTTATATTTCATCTTAAAATAAAAGAAGCAAGCTTTATTTGTAATATTTGAATGTTTCCTTTACAAATTCCTAGCAGCAACTGAAACAAACAAAGTCACTTTCAGTGGATAAAATATTAATGTGCAACATCATTTTGCCATTGCAATTTTTCATTGCCAACGACGACCATCAAAATGCTGAAATGCGGCCAAAATATGTCAGACTGCAAATCAAAATGGCAGACAGCTCTGACAAATAAACAGTCACTCTTCCAGTCAGACAAACGAGTGCAGCAGATGGAGATACATTCCAGACAGGGCGATGGTGATTGCAGTAGTTTTTGCTATTTCAATGCCAAATTCCAGGAAGGTAAGTAAGTAAGTGCTGCATATAGGCCGCCCCTTGACGAATCGGATTGAATGCTGGGGGAATCAAGGAGTCCTCCTCGCATCCCGGCAAACTCATTAACAAGTTGGCACATAAAAGCCCAACAACTACTCGGCGGCAACCGGGAGAGAAGTCAATGCCTCGGCGACAAGCTGCCGCATCAGCAGCCGCAACTAATGGCTGCCAGACTTGTGTCGGTTTAGGAGTTTGGTCCTCCTCCGACTTCCTCCCACTAACTCTCAGCTCCTTCAAGTTCTTTTTCGGCAAGGCCAAGGCAAATACTTACTTGGCGGCTGTGTGCAAGTTTTATTAAAAGCCAACAGTCGGCGACATCCTGCTAGCGGTTGGCCAAAAGTCGAAGGTCTGGGGACGAGGGGGACATGGCTTGATAAATACAGCCAAAATTATTTTTGCTGCAAGTACAGAGGGGATTCGAAGCCAATAACTTTGCAAGGAAATAACCGATATTTTCACATTATTAATTTAAAATTTTATTCATATTCTATCAATAAATTTGTAGGTTATGGCCTGCGTCTACATATTTATCGTGAAAGCCCAGAAAAAATATATAAACCACAAGTTTCCTTTTAGCCAATAACCACTTTACTAGCAATCCAAGTGGCAACTAGCGCGAAAATTATGGCTCACATGTGTTGCCAGTCGCAAACTACTCATTGGAACTGCGGATTTCTGGGACGACGCAGACAGTCGAAGAATTTCCCGCCGACGGAGCAGCAGCAGCAGACGGAGGAAGTCGAGTTTTCCTGTGCCAAGATGGAGTTACGACTAGAACTTATCAGAGGGAGAGGATGCTCCAGCTCCTAAGTGTTCAAATGGTCCTCGCAGCAGGCTGCATGAGTGGCATAGCAGCGACAATGGCCGGTGGGGCAGCAACATTGCCGCAGGATGGCCGAACTGTAGGGAAAAACTATGATCTTCCATTGGTTAGCCATCTCGAGCGTCTCGTAGTGATAGCCCCGCTTATAGATCGCCATGGGATTGTGGTTCATGTAGTGGGGCATAATCTCCACCAGGCAGGCGTCCATGCAGTTCACAAAGAACTGCACGCACTTGATGAGCGGCGCCAGGATATAGACATCCGTAACGCCCTCGTCGAAGAAGTACACCGCATCGAAGGGCGGAGTCTCCTTGGTGAAGATCTGGGCCACTTCCTGAATGGTTTTGAATGTGTGCAGAGTGGTGGCCCCACTGGCTCCGCTGGGAAAGATCAAGTGGGTCTCGTTGCCGGTGACCAAAATGGGACTGGCACAGGCCGGAGCAACGGCCTCGTCGGCCAGAACATATTTATACGGTCGCCAACCGTATTGCAACTCGGCCAGCGATCGCTCATAGTTTGGATGATTGGCCACATGCGGCTTCACCTGCCGGAAGCGACTCCGTAACCTCTCGATGAACTCATCTCGGATCGACTGATGTACCGCCACTGTGGCCATGGGAAAGGGCTGGAAGGGCTCGTGCATTAGCTCTGCCAAACAGTAGGCCGCCGTATTCAGATCTCCGTTCTTGCCAACGCACATGAAACGGGCTCCAGACCAAGTCTTGGTCGGCTTCATACAGTGCCTCTTATTAGGGGAGAAGGTAAAGGATATATTCAAATTCCAAGGGTATGTAAGTGCTTACTATTCTTTGGGGGCGCCCAGTGCACTTCAGATTGTGCACCAGATCGTACGATACGAAATTCTTCTTTATCTCGCACATATTCTCAACTAAAGTTCTTTACTGTTTCTCACACAAAATTTAACTTATATTCAAATATCTAGATTTAATCAGATTCCTTTCTTATATAATATTTGATAGATACTGAGATTTATGTCAAGGTGTACTCATCTATATAAGAACCCAGAAATCACTGAAACTACCAATCCGATTTGTGTTTAAGCCCCCCACTTTAATATGTAAAATCTTTGAAGCCTCCCAAATTGAGCAATCAAAAGTTCTGGGAAATTAACTCCCCAGCCTGGGAGTTTCCACACTTTGGGCCGCCTGCGCTTTTGGCCAAGTCAATTCCCCTTCCATATATCGCACACTCACTCACTTATGCCGAAAGGCTAATGGCACCAAGGAAAGGCGAAATTTCCATAGAATAAAGCAGAATTTTCGCAAAACACACACACAAACACAAACTAACGAAAACAAATCAAGCGCAAAGTAAACCCAACCGAGAAAAAATAACATTTTGCCGCGATAAGAAACTTGTTCAGACTTTCAAGAAGACAAGAGAGAGCCGAAGGAAGGCGGAGTCTGCAAGGCAGAAAGGCAGCAAGGACAATGCTAATGCCATTTGCTCAAGTGCCTTCAACAGAGGCAACGTCGTGTCATATAAAGTCTAAACAAAGGTAATAAATAAGTTTGTCGTCATTTTGTGTACGCTTACAAGAGGTATTTTGTTTTGATAAACGTTGAACGGGTTGAACTATTAAAAAAAATGTATTAAAAATGGAAACATTGAAGGTGAATATATTTAAAGTGTTATCCAAAGAGTTGATGTACATTAATGTTTAAATAAATATATT
This sequence comes from Drosophila orosa, assembly GCA_018904745.1. Taxonomy (NCBI): domain Eukaryota; kingdom Metazoa; phylum Arthropoda; class Insecta; order Diptera; family Drosophilidae; genus Drosophila; species Drosophila orosa. The sequence continues at coordinate 10,016 of JAEIIH010007439.1, forward strand.
AACATAATGAGTCTATCCACAAT
>JAEIIH010007445.1:0-10912 GCA_018904745.1 Drosophila orosa
AAAGAAATACTCGAAAGTCTGCATATATCGTAGCTAGCTATTTAGAGTATCGCTCTTTATATTTGTAGTTTATGAAAATGTTATATGAGACTAAAACTCTTTCTTACCAATGCCTGGAGTATTTAGTAAAATACCGAGCTTATTTCCCAAATTTCACAGAACTTTTTCTCTCTCTGTGTAGACAAAAGTCGAAGAAGGAGAGTGTGCAAAGTTGTCGTGTCCTTGTCGAAGTTTGTGCCGCTGCTGCTGGCTGCTGCTGGCTGTTGCTGTTGCTGTTGCCGCGTGGCAATTAGCAAAATGTGACGCGGCTGTTGAGCAACCCGAGCCGAGTTTGGGCTTAGTTTAAGCAGGCGGTAGGCAGGGAGGATCTGTCCCCCATCGCCCCTGGCAGGAGAAGCTGGAGTACTCCGTAGCTAGAAAGCTGGAGCAACTGTGGTGGAGTCTGCTTAGCAACTCGCTCGGTTGCCGCGGAGGCGGAAATGTTTTATTATGAACGCTGCTGCGGCTGAAAGTTGCTCTTGAATGGCAAAGCAGCTAAGCAGTGTTGCGCCGGCTCTCCTGAAGAGTGTTGATAACTCAGGCAAGTGCCTCACATAATGAAACTTTCAATTTCGAGCGGTTAATTATGCGCGAAAGGTACTTAGCTAATTTCCCCCAAAAATTCGCAAGACTTTTTGCTGCTCGCATTATTCAGATGAAGCCTTCAAATGCAAGAGCCAGCCCGAACTTTCAAGTGCATGCTACGCAGGATATTAGCATATACTTAAAAAGCATTTTGGTAATGAAAATGTAAGCCAGACGCTTTTCATATTAATAAAAACAAGGCAAATACTAGACAATCGTTAGGATGTCTGGCAGAGAAGTATATATTTTTCGCAGGTTTCTTAAAAGCTGCAGAATCAACGAAGGCGACAGGCTTCACTCCCCCAAAACATGAGCAGTACTCAAAATTTAAATAAAAACTTAATTTGTATCTATGGGATAAATATTTTGATCGATCTGCTTGAAAAATACTTGCAAAAATTCCAACATGTCATAAAAATAAAGCATTTTATTGGTAGAAACAAGTCTTTTCTGGAAATGCATCCAAAAATACAACACAAAAACCGACTTAAATTGATGTGCCTGATTAAAAATGCATCAAAGTCATTCAAGCTTTTAAGCAAATAATGAAATTCATCAAATTATGTAGTTCGTTTGGATAAAAAAATGTTGTATAAATGTATATATATATATATATAAAAAAAAACTCGTCCGCAACGAAGCAGGCAATGGCCAAACGAACTGGAATAAAACGGAATAAAGTGATATACCATTTAAGCAAAGTGAGTCCGACTGACTTCGGTCCTGGAAATTGTGAATGGCTGTAAATTAAATTGCAAAATATTAAACAAATATTTGCACTCAATAAAAGCAAATTGCGTTTGTTTGTGCGCAAGTAAATACAGAGCAGAAAGTCGCCAGTAAACAGAGTCCTGGCAAAGAGCGGGCTGGCAACTGGAATCGCGTGGACTGCCGCATCGGATTCAAAAGGCAAATAGCATCAAACAATTTGTACATTTTGTTCGAATTTTCAACTGACAAAAATTGCGGAAAATTCTGTTTGTTTATTAGCCGGGCATTGAGGCGTAATGATTTCCTCTCCTGCTTGGATCTTTGCAAAATGTCGCCAACAGTTTTTGGGGGAATCTCTTGGAGCTCGTGGCTGCCTTAATTCTAATTTCGAAAGACTTTTTCTTGTACAAGTTTTAATTTGATTCCCGAAGGAAAACAACAAAGGGGAGACTTGTAAGTTAATTATTACTGGCTTAATGCCAAGCAAATTGATTTCCCCGCTTAAACAATTAAAAGTTGAAATTGAGCGCGACCTTAATTTGGAAATTATGCAAGGATGTCTGAGCAGCTGAAATTAATATTGTTTTTAGTAATATTCTCTGTACTTTGAGTTGAAATTAGCGAAGTAAATTACTATATATTTTCTGTGATCTTTAGTTATAATAATACCATTTTCCCTAATGCTTATATAAGAATAAATCAAATTTAAGGTAATTAATAAAATTACTTCTTAAAAATAAAGGAATATACGTGGTAATAGCTTATCCTTTTCCCCTATTTCCTTAACAATTATTCAGCCATCTTCAATGGCCAAGTCATAATTTAAAGTGGAACACTACAACGGACTCTGCACTCTCCTCCAGACTGATTGTTCCGGTTGGCTGAAAACGCCAAACTACTCCAATCGGAGCCATCAGAGACGCAGAGTTCAATCCCCAGTTAGGGCCACAAAGCATAATTCAATTTGGTCAATCAACTGCAACACTTGAGCAGTTAGTTTACTGCCGAGCACAAACATACATATAGTACAACTGACCGGCTGGCTTGCCTATTGAACTCGATGAATTTATCGTCCGGCATTTGGTTAGATGATTGATGGCAGCTTCCTACCTCCGCTCCTCCTTGGCCCGTCTGGTGCAAATGCAAATGCCAAAATGCTAATGAATTCATTCTACATTCAACATTCAACATACAACATTCAACTTTGAAAGTCATAAATACTCCCAGTGCCGACTTCATGCAACGTTAACTGTTTTGTGTGTATTTTCGGGGCGAGTGCGAGGTCCTTGGCGAGGAGACAAACTCATTTCCGTCTCTGACACAGTCACTGATTTCATTTAATTTTCAAATTTTCAACTCAAGAGTCCAAAGCGAGTCGTTTCAGCATCTCCCCCATTCGTGGTCGCCTTTTGTTCCAGTGTAGCAAAGTGAGACGAACGAGGAACGGGTCCCAAAAAAAAAGAAAAGAAGCACTCTTGAGCCCAGACTCGACTCGACTCGGGCCAAACTGGCAAATTTATAGCCACGCATAGGTGCCGGGGTCGGCGACTGTTTTACATTTTTGCATTTTTCATGTTTTGCCCTGCCATAAAGTTGTACGGGTGGGCAGAAGGCGAGCTGCGTGCTGCGGGGTGGCATAAAAAGTATGATAAATTAGCATATTACGCATACGCCGTGTGTGCTGTGTGTTGTGTGTTGTGTATGTTTACGTTTGCGCGAGTGAGTAAGTGTGTGTGTGTGTCCTGGATGACTGTATAATTATGTGCTTAAAGCAATTAGTGCGGGAAGCAGCGACGGAGTTTAGCCGCTGCCAACAGTGCATTACGCATACGCCCCGTGGTTGGCTAAGCACTCAAAGAAATCCTCAAAGAGAGATTATGGATGGAGTTCTGGAAGAAGTTTCGGCACAGCTTTGGGATGCTTGCGTAAGCATTAATATTTGTCCAATTGCAGGAAATAAATTACACTGGCAAACAGAAAGATTGAGTGAGCTATAAGACTTTGCAAGCATTTAAATAGTAACTAAAATTATATAATTACAAACAAGTTACTCTTCAAATTCAAGCAGGAAATATATACACTTTCAAAATACCTACATATTAATTGCCAGCTTCCTATTTCCATAACACTTATTCTTGAATTTCCCTCAAAACGTTTACGTAATCAAAATTGATGCAACACGCTCCGATTGGCATTGTTCGATTTATTTAATTCAAAAGACAATGGCCGGGCCCGAACCGCAAAGAAAATGCCAACGAAAATGCCCAATGACGAGATGGCATTTTCCCCATTTAATTCAACTTTTTGAGGAAATTGCTCACGCGTCATTTTCCCCAATGGAATGGAATGGAATGGCCAGAAGAACTTTTGCATAATGCTTTTCGGGGGCAGAGGGAGCCTCGGCACGTTTCACTTCATTTATCATCGATTTGGATTCGGAAAACAATGCAAAGGACAACCACAACGGAATTAAGCATAAGAGTCATTGTCTCTTGCTTCCAATTAATCAATTTGTACTATTTCCATGGCCACAAATGCAAATCAAAGGCAAATGTCTGTGAGCATTTCTGCGGCACGATTTAATCATATTTGTCAGAGCTGCAAGCACACACATCCAACCACTCCCATCAGCCATTCATCGCATTTGTCTAAGCCGGCAGTTTGCGCTTATTGTCAATCAATCAGCCGGCATCGATACCGCTTTCGATTCGAAAATGTATAGAAAAATTGGGATATGTGAACATTTTCGTTGCTAAAAAATCCTTCCATCAGTGGAGCTATTGAGATGGATTTCAGATTTTTCAGCGCTGCCACGGTTGCCACGATTCTTTGTGCCCCAAAGGCACAAAAGTGTGCTCACCCATCGCATTTTCCCTTCATTTCCCCTTTTTTTTTTGTTTTTTTTGTAGGCAGCCTATCGTTTACCCAAATTTGCCTCGTTATTTGTGCTGAAAAATGGCGCGCGTGCTCTGAGAGCCACTCGAGTGTCACCAAAGGGGGGGAAAAACAAGAAAGAAAATATAGCAACTAGAAAATTTGTTTACCTCACCACACATGGAATCCCCTGTTTGTGGAATGTATACAGTTGTAGGTAGAATAAATTCGCAGTAATTCATTGACCATTGAAAAGGGGTTTCTACGATTTGTTGGGCTTTTTAATGGTCAGTTGGGTACACATTATTTATTTTAAGTTATTTGTATTTAGTTATTTGAATTAATTTGTGTACAATCATATTGTAGTTTCATTAATATACAAATCTGCTTATATAACACGAACAAAATCCTTCTTCTTCTCAGGATTCTTTTCAGGATCATAAGATATAAGTTTCGCTTATATTACAAACGAAAACTTAGTCTAAAATTTAGAATTAAGTGACTTGCTTAAATAAGTTCCTAAAGATTTTCGTAGAAATCCCACATATCCCTAGAAATATTTCGCATACTCCCCCAGCACTTTGTCAATCCCAAAACTGCCCGTAAAAAAAAGAAAACTCACATGCTTCGCATTTTAGACTTAAACCCAAAAAAAAAAACAACAACAAAAAATACTCGCGCGTATAATGAACTACAAATTCAAGGAATGCGCAAGCAAAACATTGCCAGGACCTAAAGGAAACGCAGCCAAGTCAAGTGAATGCTAACGAGCTTGCCTTTTCTGGTTGGATTTTGGTCGACCATTCCCGAAACTGAACCCCTGCCTCACTCACTCACTCCCCGAGGAGGACGCACAAGTGCACTTTAGTTTTCAATTTTTGTCGTCTCATAATGCGACGCTCTGGGTTCTCCATATACATTCGTATATACATACAACATACAACATACATATATATCTTAGCCCAGAGCTCCTGTTCCCGTTCCCATACTGCAGCTATTGAGCAAATATCTTCAAATGGATTTTAAAATCCCAGCCAGAGAGGATTGGCACGGGCACGGCACAGGAAATGTGAGTCAAAGGTTACCTTGGGGATGCATTCAACAAAAATTTCTGCACTAATGGAAAAGTAAAAGCTGCAAAACGAGTTAGCTGAGAGATGTATTTATGTATATATCATAATACTTTTAGCTAGTGCCCCCGAAAATCACTTAAGGACAGCTCCCCTCTCTCTCTCTCTCGTTGTCTCTCTTCGGTTTATAAATGAAATTGCCAAAAATGGTTGTTGGCTCTGTGTTTTCGTGTTGACTTAGGATGTGAAACATTTTACCCCCCCTCCAGTCAATCTGATTATTAGCCAACCACTGGCAGATGGAGCGACTGGCCCACTGACAGATTGGCCAACAGACAGATGGACTGGCTGGCTGACAGCTTGACACAGGAACCGCAAAACAGGAAAACAGCTCGGCACACCCGGTCAGAGAGGATCGCCTCAATAAGGACAAGTGCAGGAGGACAGCCCAACTATTTGGGGATTTTTCACTCGTTTTTCCGGGCACGTTCTATCGCAGAGAACAAGTCCAACCCATCCCCAGAAGACGCCAGGAGACCGAGTAAAGTAGACGATTTGTTGGCGGTCTGGTTGACTTACTAATGAGCCAGGTCCTGTTCCTTTTCTTCCTTTTCCCTGGGTTGCATCAAGCTGATTAGAAACGATGGCAATTCTTCGGGGACACCCGCCAAAAAGTTAGAACAAATAAAAAAACAATTTACTTTAAAAAGATTTTGTAATTTCTTTGATTAGGCAGGAAGCCAACAATCCCAACTTTAAATATGTATTCCACAGCTCCTTGAAATACTATAACTTGAAGAGAGTAATCCGAGGGAAAACCCACACACACACATAATAGGAGCACTGGACTGAGAGATCCCTCTTAGTTCTGTTCACACCCGCATCCGAGTTCGAGTCATCAAAGCGAAATGGCGGCGACATCCAGGGATGAAAGTGAATTTGATGGTCAAGCAAGCGTTAAATGGAAAACTTTGGCTCCAAACTTCAGCTTTTTATGTACTTTTCCCGTTGATGGGGGGTGGGGCAGGATTTTCAGCGAATAAATTTTACATGGCGACCATGGAAAACACCCGAGGAATATTAAAACAAATGGAACCAGGCGAGGAATATATTTTTCTGCAGTTCTTTCTTTTCGTCCTCGCTACATCTTCTTCCTGACCGATTGGCTAATGAAGCCTCCCCAGCCGAGTGGGTTGAAAGACGGGGGTTTTCCCGGGTTTCAGGGAAATTTCTGCTCTTTTATGCAAACACGTACGACCCATTTAATTTGGCGAAAAGCGACCGCGTATATGGCCCGCTGGAAAAATACGTGATAAGCAAATTCATAAACCATTAAGACGGTTGCTGCTGCTGCCTTTCTGCCTTTCCAAAAAAAAATTATACGAGAAGCAGAAAGTGAGCTAACGTCAGCGCAAAAGGGCCAACAGGAAGGGCTTTTCATAATTTCTATAAGAAATAAAAGATATACCCTCACAAGGCAAGGAAATTGAATAGAAATATGTATTAATATATAATATTTTAAACTAGAAACTGAAGATGCATTCAATTTTTAAATTAAATAAATATATTGAAGAATTGTAATGTAGCTTAAAAATATTATACAGAAAAGGGTGCTATAAGTAGTTATTTTAAAGTGTTAATCTCTAGATTAAGGAGTAGAAAATAAGGCAAGAGTTACAAAGCATCGAAAGTAAAATCAACAAATCTACCTTTACATTTTTGCAAGTAGTTATTAATCTATACAAAAATTATATTTGTTGTGCTTAAGGAGGTGTATCCTTAGCTATACTCTAACCCGCTAGGCATTCAAAAAAAATATATAACCACTCCCCGCATCGTGTGTGGTTTCATTAAATTTTATAACAAGCATTTATATAAACTTTTTGCTTCTTTTGCACGTTTCTGCCTAGAAGCCGCCAGCCTGTTGGTTGGTTATGTTAAGTTGGTTGGGTTAAATTTGAGTTTGACTTTGCTCTAACTGTAGGCGTGTTTGTGTGCTGGGAAGCCGCCTAATTGAGGCAGTTGAAAATGAAAAAAAAGAAGGTATATATAAAAAGCAGCACACACGCCAAAATGTGAGGAGGGGTGTGTTAGCCGTGAAACCTTTCAAGTTCTTTTGCATGAATGGCAAATGGCAGCGAGTGTGATTCATTCAGAGGATCCTGTCAAAGCATTTAAAGCTACATGGCACTTACGGCGAGAAGAGAATGTCGAGTGCGTGGCGGAGGGTTGGGCCCCTTATCTTTTGACTCACTTTCCAATTATCATATTAAATCAGTTGTAAGTCATTGCATGTGTATATATTTGCACAACTTATGCGATGGCAATGCTGATGGCGAAGGACATCGTCAGCAGCAGCAGCAGCAGCGGCAGCGGCGGTAGCGACTCGGGTAATCCTTTCAGCCAAAAAGGATACAAAAACACACACAAAAACAACGGCCACAGTCGCATCAGCAGCGAGCCAAGTGGAAAACGGGCCAGAGCAAAATCCAGTTGACATTTCGCTGAAATGCAGTTAATGGGAATTCGCTTGGCCGTCTCTGAAGATAACGATTGCTAATGGGGCGCGCAGGGGGTATCAGACCTATGTCCTGTGGTTGCTCGTATCTCACCTAAGGATAATGAGCTCAGGGCCGAGTTTATAAAACAGAAAGCAGGCTGGTGTGGCTTACAAAGCGCGAAACATATTTAATCCAAGCGTAAGTCAATTGTTGACTAAATGGTTTACAAAGGCTTTTGGCTTACCTGAAAATATGAAGGGAATACCTTAAAAAGTGGATTTAAGAATGAGGATAAAGTGATGAGAATTCTTAATAAAATCCAAATAAAAACGTAACACCCTTAGTTGACTATAAATTCTATGAATTTCTGAAGGTAGCGTCTGTCGAAACTCTGTTAAAATTATAGTCTTTATTATTATTAAATTTATATAATACTATTTATTAAAACTTAACAGTTATTCCCCATAAATTTCAACCCATAATCCTGTAAAAGCATTACAATTAAATGTCCTGTCGCTGCTCGGCTAACAAGTGAAATCGCAAAGAATATGCTCTGCATATAATCAGCTTAAAATATCAGCGAGCAAACAATATCAATCAAAATGAAATCAAATACTGCTTTCTGTTCCCTCCACTCCCAGTATCCTTACGGCCAATCCTCCTGCCATTCCTTACCCGCAGTTATGTTCCAGATTTAACTTGCTACGTGCAACGCCAATTTGATTGCTCACACGAGCTATATGTGTGTGCAAGGCAGAGGCAACGGCAAAGGCAAAGGCGATGGCGGAGAAAGAATAATAAAGGCTCAGGTGATAGCAGGTACGAGGTGGGTGTTGTGAACTCACCCACTCCCGCTGCCGCCAGTCATTCACTCAGTCATTCAGTCAGTTCGCCAGGCCAAGCCGAGTCAAGCAGTCGAGCGCGAAATAAGCTTTGTCTGATGGACTGAGGTAAGTGAACGGTGGAGCAGAGCCACCGGCTCCGCCAGGTGGAGATGATGCCACATGACATGCGGAGGAGCAGCCAGCGGTAACAACACCAGCCAGCAATAACAGCCACAGATTGATGACTCCAAATACAGGGCAAAAAATTGGCTAACGAGTCAAGTTAAATTAAGCCCAAAGGAGAGTGGAGATTACTTTTGGATAAAAAAAAAGGTTAACTTAATATTCCTTAATTAATTATGAATATATTTTTGGTTAACTGTAAGCATTGTTTAGTTTTTATTAAATTACAAATTTAACTGCTTAGATAAACTCTTATCATTATCATGAATTACAGTATTAACCTTTAAAAATTTAAGCTATTAAGGCAGCTTTTCCGATGTGAAACTTTTTATATAAAATGTATAGAAAATATTAATATATTAGGTCGGAAATTTCCCTCTGTGTACACACAGGTAACGGTTGTGTAGCAAACTCTTCCCCTGCCTCTTGTTTTTTGCTCGCAGGAGCTACATTTCTCAGCGCCACTGTCGTATTGTGCAAATCCATTTCGGCTGTTAATGTGACATTTAGTCATTAAAATTTCAAGAGGCGCACGACTCAGACAAAGCATAATATTGTTATTATTATTCGCTGGTGTTTGGCTAAAATGCCAGCGAGTTTTGACTGTGCGGGGTAACAGCTGCCAGCAGCTGCTGTAAGACAACTGCGATGCCACTTCCCCGTACAACGCGGCGTATGCGTAATGTGTTCACTGCCGTTGCTGCTGCTGCTTCATTTAAATTAAATTTGCCCTGGGTCATGCGAGTACTGTTTCGTATGCCAAATTGTATACAGAGAAAGAAAATCTGGGGTAAGACTTTGCTGGTAATGATTGCATTAAATAGTTAAAGTTTAAAACATAGAAAATATGAATTTAAGAAACTAAATTGGGATTTATTTAATAATATAAATACAATTCTCTCTTCATACCTGACAAGTTGCAATTATTTAATTACCAAGTTTGTGTTCTGGCAGTGTGAAAGTGTGTTTAGAGAGCAAAAAAAAAGGAAAGGGAAATGGAAAATACGGAGTGTGGGAGTAGAGAATCTCTTCAGTGCTTCTACAGAATCAAGAGCACAGCAAATTGGCAAATAAAATTTTTACCCAGCACCAAAAAAGAAATATAAAAAGTTGACTCCCGAGTTAGAGAAGTTTCGCTGAAGGGAAGCGAGCGCAGAAGAAAAAGACATCAACTTTCGTGTGTGTAATTAAATTTACTTGTTGCTGGCAACCAAGGCAAACCTCCTCAGTCAGCCGTCAAACTAAAGCAATCGGAAGAAGCCCGAAGGAGAAGTGACACTAATTAAATGCCCATGGAGGCGGATGTTTATTTGCTCGGCAGGGGGAAACAGTAGGGGGAGCACGAGCCCGAGAATATTGCCATTTGAGTTGGCTTTAAATGATGGAAAATATCTGTAGCGCCATGCCTCGCCTAACCATCTCTTAGCCCAGTATGCAAATTCGGGCCAAAAACTTTCAAAGCCAAGGAAGTGTCTCATGGTTTGGCCTCTGACGTTTCTACACACAATTAAGTTGATTTGTTGCCTGTTGCGGTCAAAGCTAACGAAGGCGGCTCCGGCTCTCACAGGCTCCACTTAATGGAAGGATGCGTCTATAGGAAATGCATTTTCAGCCCCCAAAACCCATCGCAGCCCCTGTCCTTTCCTGTATCTGTGTGATTGCAAATTCTGGCTAGTGTGTGTGCGTGGAGGATGTGTGGGTTAGTTGCGCCTGCCACCCCAATAAATATGTCTTGATGGATGTCCGCCGTGAAGAACTGGGAAATTGCAGCCTCTCAAAAAAGGCCAAACACATACTATTTAATGGAAATCAATTAATAACTCTTACTATGATTTAATATTATATATATTAATATTCGTATATTAGTTAAGAGTCTAAGAAACATTGAGATTCATCCATATTTCAAGAAAAGTCTGGGAAAATATACATAAATTTTGAAGGATTTTAATAAAATAAAGAATTATAGATTATATTATATAAAGATATATATTTTTAAGATTTACATGTATTATTTTCAGTGCTCAAAATATTTATGCCCTTTCAGGGCTTTATAAATTTATTAAGAAGTGAAGGAGTCATTTCCGACCCTATAAATCATATATATTCTTGATCAGGATCAAAAACT
>JAEIIH010007467.1:0-41938 GCA_018904745.1 Drosophila orosa
ATTGTGACTTTATGAATTTGTACTGAAGTATAAGGAACTGGGCTTAGTAAACAAGCAAGTTTTCATTATTATTTTTATAACCAGCTCTTGAAAGAAATTACTAAGTGTGTTGCTCTACTTATAGAGGTGATGAAAAGTCTGCCTGCAGTTTAAATAGCATTATGATTTCATAGTCATATACCTTATATTTGTGGCTAATTATTCAAAACAAAATTTAGTTTTTACTCAAACTTGTCATGGTAGAAATATCTTCATACAGCTTTATCCTTGGAATATCAAAGTAATCCGATTTTAACGGTCAAAAATATTAAAAGAGGAACGTGTGTTTTGCATTCATAATTAAAGCTCATTTTCGGTGTGGCAAATATTTACAGAAACTTGTAAACATTTGTTTTCGTGTAAACATGAATTCTTTTCTTTTGTTAATACATTTAGGTAAATGTGCAAAAATAAGGCAAAATTATGAATGTAAATTTAATGCTCGTGTCTGTATATTCCAATCCCATTCGCTCTGATTATTAGTTTAGAATCCTGAGAATATACTATGTATATTTGATTTGTTATTAGAAGGGCAACTTCATTCCAACTTTAAGCGAATACAAGATTAACGTTGATTGCTGTATATCTGTAGTTCGAAACACTCGAACGAACCTTATTACCTCCTGTTTCTGAAGTGCACCACCACTCCAGACCCTTTTCCAAAAAGCAACATGCCTTATTTCAACACTATCATGCCCACATGCACTCGGGTGTGAAAGGTTTTCAGAAACCAATTAAGAACTCGACTGGTTTATAGTGTGTGGGAATGATTAAGATGGATCCAAGCCAGAGCCTGAAGGAACCCGACTGTCAGGCGAGCATGTAGAAATTGCCATAAAGCCCGTATCAGTGGGTTCTCACTTGGCAGTCGTGCACATCTACGCTGTAAGTACAAACATATGTATGTACAAATACTGGCTCACTTTCATATAGTACATAAGGCAATAAAGATTCTCAAGTAGGCGTTCTCAGGTCTCGAGCTGAGTTTGCTTTCTCTCTGCGAACAGTCTGCCCGGAGAAGCCGATGCGATCGGTGGTTCTTTGTCGGAAAATCAAAAAGTCGTGTGTTCTCCGTTAGAGTGCGTGAACGTTTTTACATACTGACACTGTGTATTCCGTGAAATAGAATCGAAGTGAATGCTTTGTAAATAAAAAAGAATTGCCATAATGTCCGGGAAGATTTCTGCCTGGCTTGCACTTTTATGTGTCTCTGGATTTATACACAATGCCGACTTGCGAAGTATTAAGAAAGAGGGCTCTCAGTGCGGTTATCAGGTGGGTCATTGGCATACATATTTATATAGCAGTGATAGATGCAATCTTAACCTACAGTAACACTACAGTACAGTGATATGACTAGTTCCAAGGGAACTACCACTACTTACTTTACTAACCTTAGGATATGTAAATGTTCATTTCCGTTGTATTCCATTGTATGAAATGTCCGCCTAAACGGTCAAACCACATCATTTACCGCTCACTAGGGACATGGGTCCCCATGCAAGGGGTAGTACATAGGTAGTACCTATTAGGCACCCATGCTATCGATAGTGCCACGGCTAGCCATGAACACTACCATGGGTACCCATACTAGGGTGACGAAAAGGGTGACGAAAAGGGTGACGAAAACTGTGACTAAATGGGTACCCATATCAGAACTGGTGATAAACATACCCATGCTTTGAATTGGGAATTTTTTTGCAACCTTTTGCCCCTAACCCTGCTGGGTCCCTTTTATATATGATATAGTACATATAACTTATTGATAAGCCTTTTAGACCTTCTCAATGTCGGGCTAAGGCCTTTGAACTAATTAATTTAAATTGCAAAGCGGAATTTTTGCAGTGATAAGCTGCAATCTGTTTATTTTTATAGTTTATAGTTCATTTATATATTCTAATTAAAATATTGCATTACAATTAATTAAGTTTTATTGACAATCAAGTCCTTTTTTTTTTTGGGAATTCACAAGCTACTACTTTTGAACTCAGTAAACTGTTGCAGAAATAATACATTTAAGGTGAAGAATGCCCAGATTTATAAATTCAATTAATTGTACCTTAAAAAACTCACAATATAATACAAATTTCAATCAAAATTTCCAGAGCTGTCATCCCACGAAACCCCATATGTTGAATGTGCATCTGGTGGCACACACTCACGACGATGTCGGCTGGCTAAAGACTGTCGATCAATATTATTATGGCAGCGAAACCTTAATCCAGAATGCGGGAGTGCAATACATTATCGATTCTGTCGTAGAGGCCCTGCTGAAGGACCCAGAGAAACGCTTCATATATGTAGAATCCGCCTTCTTCTTCAAATGGTGGAAGGAGCAAAAACCCAAGGTTCAGGAGGCTGTGAAGATGCTGGTGGATCAGGGAAGACTGGAGTTCATTGGAGGTGCTTGGAGCATGAATGACGAGGCGACGACTCATTACCAGAGTGTGATTGATCAGTTTGCCTGGGGACTGAGGCTTCTGAATGATACATTTGGCGAATGTGGACGTCCGCGTATTGGCTGGCAGATCGATCCCTTTGGTCACTCCAGGGAAATGGCCTCGATGTTCGCCCAGATGGGTTTCGATGGCATGTTCTTTGGGCGTTTGGATTACCAGGATAAGGATAACCGTCTGATGACCAAAAATGCTGAAATGATATGGCATGGATCAGCCAATTCGGGTGAGAACTGACCTGCCATTTCAATAATCCTAGTTTGAAAGAGTGTTATTTTTCTAGAAGATGAAACGGATCTGTTCACTGGAGCTCTCTTCAACACTTACCAGGCCCCAGAAGGTTTCTGTTTCGATGTTCTCTGCAGCGATGCCCCCATCATTGATGGCAAACACAGCCCCGATAATAATGTGAAAGAGCGCGTAAGATTTTATTTAAGATTTTAATATCTCTTACTGTTTATGGCATTTTGGTTTTGAGCATTTGTTCTGTACCTTGTTTGTGTCCTTCCCAACCTCCTACCTCATCAGGTCGACGCATTTTTGGACTTTGCCCAGACCCAATCAAAATATTACCGCACCAACAATATCATTATCACAATGGGTGGTGATTTCACCTACCAGGCTGCTCAGATTTACTACAAGAACCTTGACAAATTGATACGGTAATTCAATGTTTGTAATCCTCGTCACCCCGGCTGACTGTTAAAGAAAGCCCCTAAAAAACAATGATTTCCAAATTTTGTTCTGTGTGTGTGCCCTGTCCGTTGTTGGCCCTGAATGTCATGTTAACTGAACGAATGCAGGTGGATGCCTTCTTTGAATATGTTACCAAAATGGCGGAACACTATCGCACTCCCAACTTGATCCTAACCATGGGCGAAGATTTCCACTATCAGAACGCCAACATGTGGTACAAGAATCTGGATAAGCTGATTAAGTAAGTACTTAGGGGCTTTCCTAGACAGAGTTCAGCTCGGGGAAGGAACCATGAAGAAGGGTGCCTAACTCCTCCTCATCTTTAGATATGCCAACGAGCGTCAGGTGAATGGCTCCAAGATAAACCTTCTGTACTCAACGCCCTCGTGCTATCTGAAATCTCTGCATGATGCCGGCATTACCTGGCCGGAGAAGAGCGATGACTTCTTCCCCTATGCCTCCGATCCGCATGCCTATTGGACGGGTTACTATACATCCCGGCCCACCTTGAAGCGATTCGAGCGTGATGGCAATCATTTCCTGCAAGTTTGCAAGCAACTCAGTGCCTTGGCTCCTAAGAAAGCCGCAGAGTTCGAACCTCACTTGAGCTTTATGCGAGAGACACTGGGCATCATGCAGCACCACGATGCCATTACAGGGACAGAGAAGGAAAAGGTGGCCTTGGATTATGCAAAGCGATTGAGCGTTAGCTTCAAGGCCTGTGGTGCCACCACCAGGAATGCATTGAATCAACTGTCCACTCCGGGAACTACTTGGGAGCAGGGAGATAAATATAAGTTGGATATGAAGACGTGTTCCTTGCTGAACATCACTTGGTGTCCGGTTTCCGAGGAGAACGATCGATTCGCTTTGACGCTGTACAATCCTTTGGCTCATGTTGTGAGTGAATATGTGAGGATACCAGTGCCAGAAACCAACTATAAAATTATTGATAATAAGGGTGAGTAAGGGAGATTCTTAAAGATTACATAAATTAATATATTCTTTTATTCAGGAGCTGTTCTGGAAGCCCAAGCTGTACCCATACCATCCGCTTTGATCAATATTAAGCACAGAACCTCGACGGCCGAGTACGAACTGGTCTTCTTGGCCACTAATATTCCAGCCTTGGGATATAGGACATATTATATAGAAAAGACCGCAAGTTCTGAGGCTAGCAAGCAGCCCAGGCTGCAGCCCAAGAATAAGTCCAGCGTGACAGTAATTGGCAATAGTGTAAGTACTTATCTTTAGAGTAATTTTCATTTAAATATTAAACCATTTATCTTTCTACAGAACATCAAGTTAGGTTTCGATACCAATGGCTTCCTCTCGCAGGTCACAGCTGATGGCTTAACCAAATTCGTTAGCCAAGAGTTCCTCTTTTACGAAGGTGCCATAGGCAACAATGAAGAATTCCTAAACCGATCCTCCGGAGCGTACATCTTCCGTCCCAACAAGAACAAGCTGCACTTTGCCGCCGATCAAGTTGAGATTGAAGTGTACAAGGGTGACGTGGTGCAGGAGGTTCATCAGAAGTTCAACGACTGGATCAGTCAGGTGGTGCGAGTGTACGCCAAGGACTCCTTTGCTGAGTTCGAGTGGCTTGTGGGACCAATTCCCATTGAGGACGGCATGGGCAAGGAGGTTATTACACGTTTCAACTCTGATATTGAGTCAAAGGGAATATTCCGCACTGATTCGAATGGTAATTATCCCTTTATAATATTTACTTACATAGTAATTAGTTAATAATTATTTCCTAAAGGTCGTGAAATGATCAAGAGGCAGCTGAATCATCGCGAAACTTGGTCTGTGAGGATCAAGGAAGCAGTTGCTGCAAATTACTATCCCATAACGACCAAGATAGACTTGGAGGATGACACTTCCCGCTTGGCTATCCTCACCGACAGGGCCCAGGGAGGCAGCTCCCTGAAGGATGGTTCCCTGGAACTGATGGTTCACCGTCGTCTCTTACACGACGATGCCTTTGGCGTGGGTGAGGCCTTGAATGAGACGGAGTATGGAGAGGGTTTGATTGCCCGGGGCAAGCACCAGCTCTTCTTTGGCAAGTCCACCAATCGCGAAGGTGTCTCACTCAAGGCTTTGGAGCGTTTCACTCAACTGGAGAAGCTGCTGCCCACCTGGAAATTCTTTAGCAACATGGAGACCTACAACGCCGAAGAGTGGCGCACTTCCTTCACAAATGCTGTGAGTTAAAATACTAAACTTTAAGTTAAACGTAATTTTTAATTGATATTCATCTTGCTTACAGTTCAGCGGCGTTTCCCTGGTTCTGCCCAAGCCCGTGCACCTTCTCACCCTGGAACCTTGGCATGAGAACGAGCTGCTCGTCCGTTTTGAGCACATTATGGAGAATAATGAGGACGATCTGTACTCCAAGCCCGTTCAGTTCAATGTCAAGAATGTCCTCAGTTCGTTCCAGATCACGGGAATGCGTGAAACTACGCTGGATGGAAATGCCTGGCTGGACGAGACTCGCCGCCTTCAGTTCGTTCCGGATCCCGAGGAAGCGGCCTTCAACACCTATGCCAGCTTTGATGACTCCGAAGCCAAGGAGGTTCATTTGCTAAGTGCCGAAAAACCTATGCTGGGCGTTAAATATGAAAAAGATGCCTTGCCAGCAGGACAATTGGGAGCCCACAGCAACCGTATCAAGCGGGATGTGGCACCTGAAGAAGCTAGAAAAGCCAAGAGGAACCGCACGTCCAAGTTGACAGCCAATGTGGATGAGGCAGCCAAGGCAGACCAAGAGTTCATTATCGAACTGAGTCCCATGGAGATACGCACTTTTATTGTGTATTTGAAGAAAGCTTAAAGAAAGCAACAAGAACTTTTGAAATAAATATAATTAAATAAAAAGTATCGGTTTAATTACAGAAATTCTTATGAATCGGAAATCAATAAGCAAGAAGGTGTGTAAAAGTAAGTAAGTTAATTGAGAATCTATTGATTCTTTGCGAGGTTTGAATATTTCCCGTGAATATTGTGTGATTTTCTATATTTTGTATACAAAATAATGCCTCTGTGATATTTATTATATTCAGGGTGGTCTTAAAGGTTACCCCGTTCTAATATTTCATGTTTTTTATTGCATGACTATAGCGCCTTTCGTGCATACATATTTAATTGGGGGTTGAGTGCAAATTAATTTGTAAAGCCCCTTTTTTAATTAAGGAACTAGGGGACCATACTTACATTCGGTTATTTATGCATGTGTGGTGCAGAGACTGCAGTCATTGCTGAATAACAAACAAGAAAAGAAATCATTGTTAAATAGGCCTCGACAAGGGGATGCCCTAGACCTGAGCTTTTATAAGTTTTAGCTTTCTAGTTTCCTGGAGAATGATATACCTCGAGTAATGAGTAGCAAAAGTCCGTCTAGTTGTACATATATATGGCAGTGGCCGCTTGTCCGTGGTAATAAAAAATTCAACAATTAGTTTTGAAGTAGAAAGCGGGAATCCATTTTAATGAAAAAAGTTGGCAGCTTGCTAAGGGCAAGGGGGCACACACTGTACATACTTGGATGTCTTATTTTTGCTCAGCGACTTTCAGGGATTTAGTATTTATACTTAAAATCCAGCCATCCTTATTTTCCCCAAAATATATATAAAAAACGTTGCCTACATTTTTCTAAGAAACATTTGTAAAATTTACTTTATATCCAGTTTTTGTTTGAGAATATAATCTTGCTTTACACACTCATACATATTTATATAAACTAATTTCTCTAAAAGTTGTCTATTCCGATTATAGATATAATATAATATATTGCCTTTCACATATCTGATTAGTTCGGATAAGTGCATGTCTTGTGTATACATATAAATATACCTATTATTTTGTAATAAAAGCTTCGAATTTATTTGCACGTCTTTTCAGCTCTTGTAATTAGCCTATAATTATATATTTTTGTTTTTGTGAATTGATTGTGTGAACTCTTCTATAGGATTTATACTACGACCTTGTGTACATAAATATTATTTGTATAATGCATTTAACTGAAGCGCTTGCATCATGCTATCCAATCTTAAAGGCACATCATTTAATTACGATATATGTATGTTTAGATATTGTTGTTGATTTTGGTCTGTTTGGTTTCTAATATATGTTAGATAGTAGTAGGGTGTCCTCATGTCGAGTCCAAGTGGTCCCAATCCGTGCAGGCCCAGTTGGGCAGTTCGGTTTCGTACTCCCAGCCGGGTCCCTGTTTTAAAAATATATAAAAATTAGTCTTTAATTCGGAAAAGTAAAGCTGGAGACTTACCTTGTACTTCCAAGCGTGCAGATACATAATAAGATCCTTTGACTTGGGATCTCTGTAGTGCACTTTGCATTCGTAGCAATGCTCGTCTACGGTGATCTTGTTCAGCTTACATCCTCCTCCTGCGGCACTCACAACAGATTCCATGGAACTCGAACTCTGCAGGACTGGCGGCATTATCTCTGGGGAAGACTTTTCTACGGCAATGGGATATTCCTTGACTGCAGTTGTTATGTCAGGAGTTTTGACAACCAGATCTGGTTGTGCTTCCATTTGCGGCTGCGGCTGCTGGGGCTCAAGGCAAGGAGGTGTAGTTTCACGGGAATTTATACCCGCATCATCGTCGCTGTGGTGAACAACTGAAAGGAGTTAACAATAAATAACATTAGAAGCTAGGGAAAATGGAAATCAATTCAAAATATGTCCAAAAGAAAATATTTAAAATATCTAAAGAGCTTTTCATTTAAATATTGCGTTTAAAACCCACCGGAAGTATGCTCACTGCTGAGACTTTCGCCATCGGTTTCATCCTTGGAGTTCTTAAACATGGATATATCGGAATCACAATCTATGCCCAGCCAGTTCTCAGCATTGTGAATATTTATGAGATCTCGTATAAGTTCATCGTCTGTCTTGCCACCAATATCCCCAGAGCGTCCCTTCAAAGGACCGAAGACTTCGTGATTGTACAGCGGATCGTTCAGAATGGGATAACCTAAGGTATTACAACAATCTTTAATAATATTCTCAAGTAGTGTTTAGTCTCTCTTACCCAAGTACTGCAAGTGTACTCTTATCTGATGCATTCGTCCAGTGAGTGGCTTGCAGAGCACCACACTGGTGGTGCCATTCTGTGACAATTTCTGGAAGGTGGTGGTGCAATCTTTACCCTTTGGCGATACCTTGCACACGCCTATCTTGTAGCTAACCACTTCGATGGGCTCCTTGCACTCCACAATGCCACTAAAGGGTATGTTTAAATTGTAGTTAATATAGTTAGTTAATAACTTAGGTTAGCTTACTCGGGAAACACGCCCTCAACCCGACAGATGTACTCCTTTTCCACCTGACGATTGCGTATCTGCTGCTCCATTTGTCGTGCCTTCTTGGGACTGCGTCCGAAGAGCAAAAGGCCAGAGGTCAAGCGATCCAGCCGATGGATTGTGCGTAGATTCTTGAGATTAAACTCCTTGGCAAGAATGAAGACCACAGTGTTGTGCCTGTAGCGTCCGCAGGGATGAACCTGAAAAAAAGCCATTAAAAAAAAAGAGGTCTTAGGGAGTGATACTCGAAGGAAGATAATGCTTGAAGTAGACTTTCTGGATATGTAATAACAGAAAGTACAGGTATATAATAATATATTTAGAATGTGTAAAATGGCAGTCGCTTAGGCCACTTACAGGTATCGATGCTGGCTTATTTACAACTACAATGTCCTCATCCATATGCACAATTTTAATTGGTTGACAAGTCACGGGCACCTCGTGTCTGTAAAGATAGCCATGAAACTCGTGTTAGTTTATACATATTTCATCGCTGTGTTGGCTGTTGTTACTTAAATACAATTAAGATGAGTTTGGAAGCTTGAAACTTCAATGGGACTTACTTGTAAAACACTTTTTTCCCAGTTTCTTTAATCTCAAGTTCAAAAATCAATTGATAATAAAATAAAGATGAAACTTGCTTGATATTTAACCCACACAATAATTAATCCATTCTTTTTTTTGTGAGTTATGCAAGCAATCAACTTTTGACAGTATTTTGTTATAGATGATGGCGTCATAATAATTAACATGACATGCTTCAAACATTAGCCGACTTTAACGAGGTGGAACATATACATACATGAATAATCACGTTATGAAGAAATTACACGGAAAACTCAATTGCAATTGCAATCACTCGAATCGCCACGCTTAGCTGGCTAGGCGGAAAAGCGTTTAATTGTTAATTACCTGTGAACTATATTGGCCAGCAAATCATTATGCTTCAGCCGATAATCAATGGGAACCTTCTCAAAGTTGACCGTCAATGTGCCAGTTTGGATGCAGCGTTCGTACTCCTCGGCAGGATGTGCCCGGAATTCCCTCGCAAAGATATCCAATATCTTCTCGCCCACCCAACGGCCCTTCGTAAAGGTTGTGAATGTGAAGTAGTACGGATAGACCTTTCGAAGACCTACGGATATTCACTTTGTTATTTTCTATATACACTTTGGATAACTCGAGTATTGAGTGACTAACCATTTTCCATATAGTAGGAGGTTTCTTGATATCTCTCATCCGTAAATCCGGGTCTTTTAGCCTTCAATGCTTTTGTCTCGAGCTTAGCCTTCAAAAAGGTATATATGAGTTTTGATTAAAATTATCATGGCGTGAGAAGCGAATGTAAAATAAACTCAGTAAACTGAGTACTGACACTGCATTGTCTAGAGACAGGAGAATGATTTTGTTTTCTAATAGAAACAATGCAGTATCATAACGTCATAATGGGCTTTGCTTTCTTTATGTTTGGTTAATATTATATCAATTATTTACCTTTTTTAACTCTTTGATTGTATCATTATCATCTGTTTTCCTCTTTTCGGGTATCTTAACCTTTGCATTATCAGAGTCCCTTGGAGATGTAGTCTGTAAAAAAACAAGCAATAATGTGTTTCTTATAAATAATACAGCTTTTCTCATAAAATGGAAACATAATTCAACCTTTTAATCCCTTCAACTCCAATTTTATCTAAAATCTATTTCTATTTTCTCAGGTATTATTACATCTTTGTGGCTTTTCCCCCCTTTTTGTTCCTGTGACGGGGTCATTCCAATTAGGTCAGGTTACATTAGTGTTTTAGATTACGTAAGTTCATATACAGATCCGTAAATATTGTTCTAGGAACACACACACACATCTATATATTTATAAACAGTTTTGCTTGGGAATATGTACTTGCCGTCGAACGCGTGTATTTTTTTTGTTGTTTCGGGGGCTACTATTTGGCTGACGTTTGTCTTTTATGCGCGGTACTCGGAGAGTAGAAGAGCATATTCCATTATTTTTTTGCTTCTCTGATTAATATGGCAGACATAAGTAAGCATAGCGGACCTTGTCTACATAAGGCACATATATATAGAGTACCTTGTTAGGGAGAGGAGCAGTTCTATACAGATTTTCGGGTGTTATGATTTTTATAACTATAAAAAAGGTTATTTGGTTTTGCTTATCAAACAAGTAAGTCTTTTTCAAAGTCCCCATAAAAGTAGAAACCCAATTTCATATTAGAATTTGAGATCTTTAAAGCACTCTACACAATTTGAGATTAAAATACAGATGAGATGGTTTCTCAAACCCAAAATCCATTAGGACTAATAGCAGCCTCAAGTACCCGGTATCCGCTAGTCGTATTACTCCATTATGATGGCTTTCTTGTGCTCGGCCGCTTTCCTTGGCAATGCGCCCAACCAAACGGGTGATGGAAACATGTTGCATGCCCAGAAGACGCCGCGCGGGAGACCCACGGACTCTGCCAGATGAGATGAGATGTGCCGCCATCGTCGTCCGGCAGCAGCGGGCACACAGGTTCGATTCTCGGCAAAATCCCCCGAGTTACAATGGGTCTAAAATGCGTATACACAATATGTATGATGATGATGATGCTGATGCCGTGTATGACCATGTACATATTTTAGTAGAAGACGCGTCTCCGTCTTCGTCTCCAACCCAGAACAATGCACAAAGAAACACTCGAAATATATGAATACGTTTTAAATTTAGATCATTATGAACCGTACGGATATATGCTAGGCTGTACTAACCTAAAATACACATCAAATACGATCGAGTATCATTATAATATGTCAACTGGGGCTAAGTCTTTATAAAATACAACATTTCGGCATCATAACATGTCAGGGAAAATGTTTTTTTTTTTTGGCTTGGATTGGGTTTCACAGAAGAGAAATTTCGTTGAATTCGTTTGAGTATTTATGAACGGAAGTATTTTGTAGCACCTTTAGTGAGAAAACGGAAATCGGAATCAATTCCATCAGGTTATAGTTTATTTTTAAATAATCAATACTCTTGGTAGTTTCTTATACATCATTTTGTTGCCTTTTAAGCTTTTCCTGTTCAATAAACAAGTCAAGAAAATGAAGTAATTATTTCATGTAATTGCCAATCTTGATTTCACGGATAGTAAGTCGAAGGAGGAACAATTTAAGCAGAAACCCGCATTAGATAATTGTTTATTGTTGTTTATTTTTCACTCTATATACACCTGGGTATACAAGGCTACTTCTAAAGTGATTTATAAACACACAAACACACACGGCAGCGGCAGGCAGTAAATATTTGTTAAAAACCGCATTAGTGCATGCTCATCACTAAAAATAAATCAGTTTTTGATTGACATAAAATGTAAAAAAAACACACATCTTACTAATGGAAAGTAAAACCCATCATTATCTTCTGCCTGCTGTGCTGTAGCTGTGTCCCAGATCTAAAATAATCGTCTATTGTTTTTTAATTTAAAATGGAACATAAGTATTCGTTCGTTTTAGCCCGAATAAAAATAAGTTCCGGCAGATTTAATCAGCCAAAAAATTCTCAATTACCAGAGACGAGGATTTCCATTGAACACAAATGAATGAAGACCTCCTCCACCTCCTACACACACGCCTGCTACGTCTACTCATCCATGAGAGCGCTGAGTATAAACGAAGATGATCAATTAATTGAATCATTCAACAGCGGAGACCTGTTGCCAGCACAGACGCACACTGCCACACTCGCCCACCATTATCATAAATGTATTAAAGATTCTACTTTATATATACATATATCTCTGACATCTGCATATATCAAGATGTATATATCTATATGTGCACGAAATAATGCATATCCAATTATAATCGTCACGGGCATAGCCGGAGTATATGGGTTTTCTGGCCGAGACTTCCAAGAAAAGTTATAGAAAAGTTCAGACTAATCCATTATCTTTTCAGAACCTTGATCAATAGTTTGTGCTATAGCTGAGACTTTGGCTAAATTCCCAAGGTGACTCCGAGGTATTTCTTTGTCGGGAAATTTATGCAAAAAATGTTCAGCGACTTTGATATAATTTTTATTCGAATTTCGTAGCAAATGCCGGCTGTATGCCGGCTGCTGCCATTGCGTTGTCCGTTCGGAAAAAATTGTGTCTCATTTTCTTGTTGGCCCCCGGAATATATTTATGAGTCCACACCGCCCACTCCAAAGGCGATTTTATGGAGAAGAGAGACGGGACAGTGCCGGGGCGAAGTACAAATCGCGGTCGGCACGCTTTTATCGCCTGCACCGGCCGCCTTATGTTGCGCAAGGTGCGAGCAGATCGGCGAACAACGAGCGAACACGGCGTCTGGAAGACAACAAACACGTGACCACCACTGCCCACGGTTTTATTAATTATCAATTTTCAAGAGCACACTCTTCGTAGAGTGTTAGTTTCTCGTATTCAGTCCGGCGAGTATTTATTCATTATTATTTTTCAATGGCACTCGTATGAGAAATTACGTTCTCTGTTCTTGATTTTGTGTAAACACTTGATGCCCAGGGAACCTTAAATACCTGGAGTTTCAGGGCAAACTATAGAAGTATTTGTAAGAATTCTATTATTTATTACAAAACCAGTTTGGTTTAGCACTTGAAGAAATATAAACAAGCTCTTTGCTTTAATAAATCAAAGAAAAACAAGACTTATTTTGGGGAACACCTGCCTAGTTTTCAGTGTAAATATCTCATTGCAATTAAAATAGTTTAGCGATTCAAATCGCCTTTAACTGTACAGACCTAAGCAAGTTTTTTCGATTGAGTAAAAAACTAGATTGAAATAAGTAGGTTCAAGCGCCAACTATGGCAAGTGGTTGACGAGTGCAACAGTTTAGAGGAATTGAAGCCGGAGCAGGTTGCCGGAATGGAATGGATGGTCTGGTCTACTGACATTCGCAGTTGGACCAACATATCCCCATAACGGTTCTTGCCTACTTAGCCATAAACGATACAATTTTCCAGTTTCTCCTGGCTGCTGCAATAGTTTTTCCACAAAAGCAAAGATCAAATAGAAGAATTCAAGACGAGACACAAGGCATCTCCGCAAGCGACGGAGAGAGAAATATGTCAGAGGGGGACTAGAGAAAATTCTAGTAATTATTACACTAGAGATATGAAGTATTTTATTAACTTCATTTAGAAATATTAATAATAGGCCAACAAATATAGTATTTAAATGCTTACTCTTAAATAATCGTATTAAACTAACGTTTACCCATTTTATAAAAGATTTTAGCTTAGCACAAACTTATTTAATCACTTACAAACAATTTCAGCTATATTCTTAATAACTTTTAATTGGAAAAACAACTTCCTGAAGTGGAGTTAAAAGAACATAATGTTTGGGGCGTTTTAACCCCTGGAAACCCCATTAATGTTAACAACTGATTCGTGCGGCTTCTCTACCCTTTTCATCCGTGTGTGTTGTTCAGATGCAACCAACTTGATTTTCATGGTCATTTCGACTGACTGCTGCCTGCAAGTGTAAAGTTATAGACATTGCCATGTGTAAGTTACCTATGTGCATTAAACAATGGAAACATCTCGCTACTAGTAGTGGCTGGCTTGGAGTGGAGTGAGGAACGGCGAGGCTATATGGCAGAAACCTTGACCAACTCAGACGTCGGGCTGCCTGCCGCCTGCCCGCTCACCATTTGGCTTATGAAATCATCGGGTTTCAAAAGATAGCCAACAGTGGCAGCCAAAGCTAAAGCTAAGGTAAGTAAGTGAGTAACTATAGTATAGTATATAATAAGGCAAGCTCTTCAACGATGCGGAAAATCTGAAAGCCAAAGCTCCATTTCCAAAACAAATGCCGATTAAGACGATTTTATTATTAAATATATACTGCAGTTACAATGTAATATAGCCAACATTAGGCAAACAGCACAACACTCGTCACAGAAGGGGACTTTCAAATGTGAAATGATTTGTTATATTCAATCTGAAGTGACTGTCTGTCTCTCCGTCTGTGAAGATTGAGCAACACCTTGTTATGGAGTAACATTAACACAGTTGTTGCAGACCAATTACTGGTTGTTAGTCTCTTATTTGTTTACTTGCCAGATTATATATTTTAAGAGCGAATTACTGAACAGAAATTAAACTGACAGAACAGAAAGTGAAAGAAAAAGTAGCTCTGTTTCTACCTGGAAGGATTATATTTTAAGAGCAAATTCAAACATAAACATAAACAATAGGTTTGGTTTTAGCTAGAAAATACATAAACCCATTCAGGTGGGCCACAAATAGTTTTAAAATCCAGATATAATATAGAGTTTATCCTAATAAAAACTCACTTAAGATCATCTAACTTTCTTCTCAACCTTTATACAACTTTTAAAAGAAAGACATACATTTCCTGCTTTTATAATTTACAAAAATTCAAAACAAACACCTCCGAACTCTTCCCCAGTGTATGTATAGACGTCAATTAAGTGCCTAACCTTCGGTTCGAGTACGGATAGTTCGTATCATTACGAGTAGTGTTCAAACATTAGCTCTCCTCACCTTTTTATTCATCGGCGGTAGCTCGGCACTTGGCAAGACCTGGATAGCTTGGAGCGACGATGCCGCCGCCGCCACGGCCGCTGCCGCTGCCGCCTGGTTCCGCAGACCGACGACGCTGCTCAGGCCGAGATTTATGGACGACAGGTGATTCAGGTGCTCCTGGGGATGGTGGGGCAGGCAGTTGAGTTGCTGGAGTTGCATGGTGCAGGAAGACGGCGGCGCTGCCCGCGGAGCCATCTGAACGGGCACCTGGACAGGCATCTGTGTGGGTGCTGGCGCTTGCTGTGGCTGTCCCAAACCCGGAGCTCCTCCAGTGGCCAGCAGTGACTGTTGGGCGGCCTGTGTCAGTGGAACTCCACCGAAGGGCGAGTGTCCTCCGCCGGATGCTGCTGGCGCATAGTAGGCTCCCAGTGGCAGCGAGGAGAACATGGCGGAGTGCATCTGGGCAAGGGGATTCTGGGCAGGATTTAGCTGACCAGCATAGCCGGTGGCCTGATGGAGCTGCGGTGCCAGGTTGTATGGGAAGTGGGCTCCAGGAGCGGCGCTGGGATGCAATGCTGGCTGCTGATAGTTGGCCGGCGGAGCGGCGGCCGTGTTCGGCGATAGTTGCTGCTGCTGGTGCTGCTGCTGCTGCTGTTGGTGCAACTGCTGATGCATCTGGGGCTGGGCGGCAAAGAGGCCACCGGCGCCGGCGCCCAGCTTGTCTAGGAACGGCGACTGCATTTGGAGCATCTTCTGCTGGTGCTGCTGCTGGGCGGCCAAGGACCAGGGCAGATACCAGGCGCAGGCTGCCGGCGAATTCTGCATTTTATCTCACTTTATTTCTCTCTTTTTTTCGGAGTAGTCTCTCTCACTTTTGCGAAGGCCGAACTGCAGGTTTGGGACTGGTTAATATTCCGAATAAAATCACATTAACATCTGTTGGGTAATAATAACTACGCGGATTACACACACACACACCACACTCACAGAGAGAGATCTTTACCGAGTTATTCGATCGTTTGTTTACATTCGTTGCGCCGTAAATTGTCGGGTTTATAATGCTTTTAAAGTCAATTACAGGTCCGTGTGTAGTTATCCGCGTTTGCTTATAAATAATCGCAGCGATGGACTACGGTTTTATGTGAAATCCTAAACCGATTTTAAGGTTGCCTAATGTAAATTAAAAACACAAATAAAATGATTGTGTATTCTTTAGTGTGTTTATGAACACCTATGTGAATATATACACACTACTATATATATTTATATACAAGCTTAATGCGTTAATTTTTGGTTTCTATTAGCAGATTGCCGTTAACAAATGCCCGATAGCACAGAAACACACACAAGAGTGAGAATAATATATATTTATTAGCGTTGTACTGCATTAACTTTGTCTATAAGGTGATTATAGAAAGCGCCCTCTACGATATTTAAGAAATAATGATAGTTTTATTGGTTTGGAAATTGAATCGGAAACAGAAACAGATTGCAAATTTCAAAAGAAAAAGATAAAATAGACTGGGCCACCATCTGCTTTTTCTGGCTTTTGATTGCAATGAGACAAAGTCGTGCGTATAAACCTATATTCCTTCGTCCAACGGGGCGTATGTGTAACGAAAAACAATACGTATACGACGGAGAGGCCGTATAGTGTTCGGTAAACTATTAAATCAGGTACACCAGACACACTATATATTGGTACAATTGACGTGTGCACACGTGTAAACGTAAACATCTCTATTTACCCCCGAGGAGCTAGCTTGTGCTAAAATAAGTCTTTGTATATTACTAGCTCGTGTTCGAAATTTCCGAGTTCCTTAATATATGTACGTAGGAATGTCCGTCCGAATATATAGACACCTCCTCCACCGCGCTTTTCGTTTTTGTCATCTGTCTTCTTCTCTGCCGTCTTAGTTCCATTTTATCAACAACAATTGTGTGGTCTTTCGAGTGGTTTTAGTACATTTTTGAAACAAAAATTTCTTCTTGCATAACTATATTATGTAGACAATGGCTAGCAAAGAATTCTTTTAAATAAAAGCAAGCATCTATACGTATACGTATACGTGTGCGCCTTGTGTAAAGAGACCCCCAGATATCTCAGCAGGATGACAATAGATCACATGGGCTTAAGGCAACAACAACATTTAGTGAGAGCTACCTTCTATATTTAAAAGAAGAACAAAAATTATATACACGAAACGTGTGTATTATGATGATGATCAGCAGACGGGGCCAAAAAGTAAATCCAATTTGGAGCGGTTTTAGTTAATGGAACAGCCCAACGAATTTCATGCACCAGAACAAAATATTATTAATGGACCGACAGGGGAATATTATGATGTTTATGTGGCAAACTATGTGTTTATTTTAGTTTTGTCTTGATGAATAATATCCTAATAGAAGTGTCATTTTATCGAATGGTCTGCTTATGGCAAATTAGCCTTTCAATTATGTGAATATACAATAAAACTTGGGCTTTCTTTGATCATCGTTCGAACACACAAATTAGAAAACTCATGTGTGTTGTTTTAGCTATAAAGCAAATACGAAAAAAAAAGTATTAAGAACATTTTCCATTTCCATTTTATTGTGCGTATAGACCGAGACATATATCACAATGTTTAGGTTTTTCCATTTTTAGATATAACCGTCACTTCAACACTTTTTAATTTGTTATAGTCGCTATTACTAATATGATACTTTCTTGAATTCACTCGCGATTATGGTTTTGAAATGTATATTTTTCGTATGTATATTTATGTTTTCGAAATATTTTGGTAGCACGCTTCAATACCTGTCCGACGAGGGCATTCACGCGGCAGCATCTACTCGAGCCGAAACCAAGACACCGAATGAAAACGCGTCAAACTTAACTTGCTGCCTGCTCTGTGGGGACTATCTGCCGGATGTGGTGAACAAGGTGGTGGAAATGCGTTTGAATGGTCACGGAATTAAAGGAAAACTGGGACTAGGCTACAACTGCAGGCCATGTTTTAATACAAGTCTTTAAAAACACATACATTTTCTGTTAAAAAACCCATTAAAAGCTAACAAAACAATCAAGAAAAGCACTCTTTGGTGTTTTAAAACCCTAAAAAAAGTCTATTAATTCATTTGCCTTTCATATTGATGTCAGCGCAGATTGATTTGTTGGCAATTAAACGCCCCAATAATATACTTGATAGTCTTTATTTGTTATTCTTTCAGCTTGAAAAAAAACAGAAGAACACGTTACAACATTTCAAAATTCACCAAACGCTTGCAACAGCGTTCGCTTCGAACCAGGTTCGATGTCTCATTTAAAATTACAAATTTAATAGGTAAAATAAAGTAATTTAATGTTTAATGCTTTTATATTCCAACTGGGATACGATTTCCTTTGGTAAAATAATGCCATATAGACTCTGTTGATTGGTTGTATCAATTTCCTGATATGCATGCACAGCCAAAGGGACCATTTGACACACTTTCTCAGTTACCACCAAATGGCAAGTGTCCGGCCAGCACGCACCCACTTTTGGCTCAAATAAACTTGGCAATATTTTTTCTAAGACACTGACCGCTTCAAGCATTTTAATATTTTAAATCAACTTCCAAGGCTTTCTCAAAGAACATTCATTAACAAAAGAAATATATGTGTGTTTGGTGTACTTGCTTTCACATTTCGAAAACAATGAAATCTCCTTTTTTGATTGACACATTTAAAAATATATTAAGTATACGTATACGTAGCTGTTGACATGCTTGGCGATTTTTAAAGTAAAATAAAAATCTGAGAATTCAGAATGTATGAGATTCAGGTCATGAGAGTGTGATTAGCTTTGGGAAATAGGCAGGCAAGCGCTAAGGCTTTGATATCCTTTTAAAAATGGGTCTTAAAATAGGTAATAAAGTTTTTTGAATCTAAGATAACGTATTATTTGACCCCTTTTTTTGTGAATTTAAAAAACCTTAGTGATTATTATTTATAGATATTATTTTTATTACTATCCAAGCCACCGATCCTCACCCATTAGTTAGTTAGTTAAAAGAAAACTCTAAAATGGGCCCCTGATAGTGACATTAAGTTTTTCCAAATTTTAGCAATTAGCGGAGGCCACACAGCTATTTGGTTTTACTGCCAAAACTGAAAGCATTATGCTGATAAACATTTTTTTGGGGCTGGGACTCTCTGACTCTCGTGTAGAATTGCGTGTTCGACTGCGTGACTTTCTTTCCCGTAACTCACCCACTTTCACAATCCACATCCAGACGCGGTATAAAGCTTGGCGTTTGTTCGGCGGTCGACGGTCGTCGGTCGTCGGTCTCCTTGAAACGCGGTTGGTCACGAAAGCGAACAACAAAGAAAAGGCTTGCCCGCCCGGCTTGCCCGTCATTTGAGGCAACATTTAATGGCCACTGGCTATGAGGCTCATCCTGAATAAACAGGGGATGGTGCTGGTGTCGGTGCTGGTGGTGTGCGTGTGCCCGTGCCTGTGCCTGTGCTCTATGGTAGCGCTGAAGTTGACGTTCGTTCGTTTGTGAAAACGAAGAAAGTGATTAAATCAGCACGATATTTTGTAGGTGTGCGCGAGACCACGAGCTCACCCATTAAATTCTCTCCTCGGACAGGCACTGGTATGTGTGTCACCCACACACACACACATTAAGCTACTGTTCTAAATTGACTTTTCGCCTGGACAAAACTAAAAATGACGACATCGCGTTTTTTTTTTTGTTTCTTGTTTTTGGTTTCATAGAAAAAAAAGCAAGCTTTACCTCTAAAACATGCCCATCAACCGCGTGTTTATAAACAACACAAAGATCTTATATATGTGCGGCGAATATATAGAAAGGTGTGTTGTGCCGGGCCTCATATTACACGTCCGCATGCAGGTTCGCACATATGTACCTTTCGGTTATAGGAGCGAACACGTTAATGTAATTAAGTCCTACGAAGGCCCGAAAAATGTCGGATAAAAAAAAGGGAGACGAGGACATACATATATTATTACGGGGATATCGTTGTAAACTTATAAATCAACTTTTTACGGCTATAACTACTTAGCAGGATTTGTTCACTTATAGATAATACTAAGTATTATTAAAGTTTTCATCTTTTCAAGGCTTCTGGAAGTCGTTGCTGAAAAGTAGGCAACCTAATTGGATGAACTGCGAGCGGAAATGGGTGCGTTTCCGGGAAGTTATAAGGAATTTATTTACTTCCAAT
Source organism: Drosophila orosa (assembly GCA_018904745.1). Lineage (NCBI taxonomy): Eukaryota > Metazoa > Arthropoda > Insecta > Diptera > Drosophilidae > Drosophila > Drosophila orosa. The sequence goes on from JAEIIH010007467.1 coordinate 20,264, forward strand.
GAATTGACCTTTTATTAATGCGAATTTTTTATATAATATATATTGCAATAAGGGAAGATGATATGTTGTATAAAAATAGTTAATAGGATGATAGTATATTCCATAAAGAGTCCTGAATTTGAAAAATATCGTTATAATAAAGGATCACTTTAGAAAAGTCTTTATATTCAAGGATTTACCTGCTCTTTTCATATCCCTTTATTTATTTTTATTTCATTTAAGATTTACATGTAATAAATTTTAAATTCTAGAATATAATTAACGAACATTAAGGAGTACCCTTTATGCGTGAGTTTACTGCCACACGTCCTACTTATCGGAACATCGATAGCAGACAGCTGGCGCTAGCTCTAGTGCTGACACTTCTGGCCTTTTTCGCTTACCGCTAACGCAAACCCGGTTAATTAATTAATTACTTATTAATTATTAAAATAGACTAAATAAATATTGACAAAATGCAAAAATTATATAAAATTAAGGGGATCATTTAAAAATAAAATTAGCTCAAAAATCAATTATTTGTTATTTCAAATATATATGAAAAATTATATATAAATAATTATAAAAAAACACATAGTATAAAAAAATATATATTTTTCGTATATAATAAATCGTTAACGGCACGAATGCAATTATTGCTAAAATAAATAAATTATTTGAATAAATTTAGCTATTTTTATTGGCCCAACAATTTTCAATAGCTTTTCCATTTTCAAATATGCCATAGCCAGAAATAAGCCTAACTGGCAACACTGAAGCTGAAGTGTAAACAAAACTTAAAAGAATAAGAAACAATTATTAATGCGGGTTTTACGACAATTTAAACACATTCTGCAATTGGCAAGTGGTGAATAATAAAAGCTAATAAGCTATACAACTCGTGGGATTGTGTTAAACCCTAATTGCAAACTTGATTAACTCATAAAACACTGTGTTGTGACTAGTGCCCCGCCAAGTGGAAGAACGCACGTGTTGATTTACTTGTTGTTTTTATTTTAACATTATTTTCCGGCAGCATCTGAGAGCGAAACAAAGAACTTGTAGCGAACTTTCCTGGTTTCCTAAAATGCTAAACCCAAAAAGCGTGCAAAATGCCCAAACGCAACATGGCGAGGGCTCCTCCGTGGATGTGGAGAATATATTCCTACACAAATTCATGTTGTCCTTGGAACCGGCACTTGAAGTCAATAAAATTGGTGGTCAAGATGCGTCTGCTTCCCCTGCTTCGGAATGTGTATGGTTTCACAGTATCACGGATATTGAGAATGCAGAAAAGGATGATCCAGGTCATTCGGTAAGTATTATTATTTATAAACATCGTTGGACATGAAATACTAATGCTTAATATCTTAAAGAATGAGCAAATCTTTTGAATTTAGATACATTATAGAGTAATTAACAAACCTAAGACTATTACAAATATTTAAATACAAATTTTAAGTTTAAAAGAACTAACAAATTGGATTAAAAAATAAGAAAAAGCCTTTTCAAACTTAATGCCTATTATTGTATAACCTCTTTGTAACACCTTATAGAACAGAATGCTCCTGTTTTAATACTATTCCTACTATTCCAACAGAAATTGCATTATTAATTTACATTTGTTTACACATTTTGTCGCGGAAGGAATTCAGGGGGAGGCGAGCAGAGCTAGAGCTTTGACCGATTCGCAGCCAGTAAAAGGGCATATTTATCTTGGGGGAATATCGAATGCCCAAAACAATTTACTCCGTTCCAATGTTTCGCCAATGTGTTGTGGTTTCCGTGTCCTCACTTATGCAGTATTATTGGTGTCGGGGGAAATTTCAATGCAGCCAGCTATCCTCCAATCGCACACTTAAAACTTAATTAAAAAGCTAATCAGGGACACACGCAAATGCAATTTGCAGCAATAATTTTAACAAATAATTAAGAGCGACTTCGACATCAATTTGAACAGACTGCTGTTACTTTATAGGTAACTTGAGCAAGTTTAAGTTGAGGTCCTTGTTAGATCTTAAGTTTAAATGCATTTTAAGTACTTACAATTGCTTTTCTTTATTTTAATTAGTATTACAGATGCCCTGGAAATTGCTATGATTTTTCAAAAGCATCTGAAAGTAGTAAATTAATTTTTTTTAATAAAAAGAGTTTGTATCCTACTTTAAGACATCTTTTAAGTGTTTCTAAAACCTCTATAGACTCTGTGACATTTTTTTAGGTCCCTAATATAATAATCTATAAAAAATTATTATAAAATTGCAAATATATTGTATTATTCTTGAGTTTTTAAAACAAAATACGCAAAGAAAATTGTCAATAAACACCTTAGTTTCTTTGAAGGGTCACAAGATGTTTGACAAACATGTTCGCCCCCTCAACGAGTTTGTTTGTTGTTTGAAGGCAACATCAGTGGTGAGTTCTAGTGTTTGAATAATGGATAACATGTAGCAGATATTCAGCTTTATTCAAATATACAAATTGAATAAAACGTTTAAAAACGAGCTAAATAGAACATTGCCATTGTATAAAATCCTAAAAAAAAGGATTATTGATAATAGTTTTTCCTGACACCCTTTCCCACATAGTCTCATCGAACTACGTGCATTTTCACTTTTATTTCCTTTGTTAAAGTTTCGAAAGCCATAAAAATGGATATAAACATGTGAGGGAAGTTGGAACAAATCACACCTGAAGACTTAAACTTCTTTTACGAGACTTTGAGGCACAAAAATGCCCCAATAAAGAGGAAGACTGCTGTAGCTGCAGTCTGCCTGCAGAGTCAACGTTCGCGTTCGTTGCCTGCATAGAAATTTAAAGCCACCCTTAGGCGTCAGTACATTCTTAAAAATTTAGGACTCTGCTTAGAAGAAGATGTGCAACAAAAACCAGATTTTAGACAAAACCCTTAATGGCCCACAAAAACCAAAGGCATACAAGTTTCGGGCTCTTTGTTTGTTGGCAAAACCACCTTACCAGCTCACCACCACATCGTACGTGACAGTGGCAAATGGCTTTAAGGCAGGCATCCCCATCCCATCCCAGCTATTACTCAGCTGCAGTTTATGCCTGATGACTCGGGCACATTCAGATTTCTTTTTCGTGTTAATTAAACCATGTATTTGATCAATAAATCGTGGCACAAGGGTCTGCGCTATTCGGATTTGCATAATAAATACAGGACTGTGGAGGGTGTGTGTTGTGTTGTGTTGTGTTTGTCCACGCAAGAAGTTAAGTTATGTTTGGGGACCAACTGGACGACGGACTTACCTTTCCTGTACTTATATATTTCACCGCGGATTTGTCATAATTAGTTCTCTCTCGACGACACGGCGGCCTTTTCGGAGGCTTGGGTTGAGTTGGGTTGGGATTTCTAGTGTAGTCTCGCAGTGGTTTCCTAACGAGCTACACTTTTGTCAAGTTGGCTGCTGCTGCTGCTGCTACCTGGCTGGTCGTGATGTTTCCGCAATTATTAGTGTCACTGCCTCCTGCTTTCGAGTGGTATCTAAGTGTGGTCCTCATTGTTTCCACGATGCGCCTTTTGGGCCCCGTCGTTTTTATAATTCTTACAATACCATGTAAACACACACATTAAAAAAGAAAATAAAGAAAGCTGGTGGAGAATAAAGGATAATGGAAGCAGTAAGGAAATGGAGGAAATCCCTCTAAGAAGGCCCAAGAGTTTTAATGATACACATCTTTGTGACTTTTTAAAGCTTTTCTTCTGGCTACTCAGCATGAGATTTCTTAAATCAATATCCTGTCTACAAACTCAGATTTAAGCTCATCCCCCACATGGTCATTACTTGTTACCTGTTTTCTTTTTTTTTTGTAGTTTCGTTTTATATTTACGTACTGGCTGGTGCAGATTTTCTGGTAGACAATTTACCAACAAGAATTTTCTGGTAGACAATTTACCAACAAGAATACTGCTGGTTCGATGCAAATTTTGTCTACTTCGGTTACTCCTTTTTGGAGAAAAATACACAGAGACTGTGTGAAAATTATGCTTAGGCAGCCAAAAGAAGAAAAGAAGAAATTGTTTGCCAACAAAAACAGCAGAAACAAGTCAGCTTCTAAATATGTGTATGATAAGCTGATGGGATTTTAGTCTATGAGATGGCTTAAGCAGTCTCTGTAATGATTTAAATAATTGGTTAATATATTTTTTGTTAAATAAAACAATCTCTTTAATGTTAAATAAAATATGAATTATCTTTAAAGGTTTCAGTATCAAAAGAACCAGCAGAAGTATCATCTGCACTTGAAAAACGAAAAGCTGACTCCACGGAGGATGAAGTCAATGCGAAAAAGGCCAAGTTAGACGACGAAAAGGAGCGCAAAACCAAACGACCCGGTTTCAGTGACGAAAGATATGATGAGACTTCATATTACTTTGAAAATGGTAAGCAAATAAATATAACAACTCTAACAATTAATTAATTAAACCTATTTCCCTGACTCACCAGGCCTTAGAAAGGTTTATCCCTATTTCTTCACCTTTACAACATTCGCCAAGGGACGCTGGGTTGATGAGAAGATACTCGATGTCTTTGTTCGTGAATTTCGAGCTGCTCCGCCAGAAGAATACGAACGTAGCTTGGAGGCTGGTAAATTGACGGTTAATAACGAAAAGGTTCCCAAGGACTACAAAATCAAACACAACGATCTGCTGGCCAATGTCGTTCACAGGTAAGTGTTTGCAGAGAGAGAGCTTTCATTTAAATATGCAGACATTTGCCACACATTTTATAGACACGAAGTCCCTGTTACTTCACAGCCCATCAAGATAGTGTACATGGATAAGGATATTGTGGTTGTAAATAAGCCTGCTTCGATACCAGTAAGTATTTATTTGTTAAACAAAATTATAATTAAATAATGATAAATGGTGTTTTCTTTAAGGTGCATCCCTGCGGTCGCTATAGACACAACACTGTGGTTTTTATACTGGCCAAGGAGTATAATCTAAAGAACCTGAGAACCATACACCGACTAGATAGACTCACCTCTGGTTTGCTTTTATTTGGACGCACCGCCGATAAGGCCCGGGAATTGGAGCAGCAAATTCGAACGAGACAAGTGAAAAAGGAGTATGTGTGCCGTGTAGAGGGACGCTTTCCAGAGTAAGTCTTAAAAATAATGTTATTATAGAAATAATATCGAAAATTACTCATATTTAAAATAATTTCAGTGGCATTGTTGAATGCAGTGAGCCCATTGATGTGGTTAGCTACAAAATCGGTGTTTGTAGGGTCTCGCCCAAGGGCAAGGACTGTAAGACCACTTTTCAACGAATTGGCGAGGATGGCGACTGCAGCATTGTTCTCTGCAAACCGCTTACAGGACGTATGCATCAAATCCGAGTGCATTTACAATATTTGGGTAAGTAAAGCCTTCTCTACAGGCAGTCTTAGCTACTAGTAACCAATTTTCTCCACAGGTTATCCCATTTCCAACGATCCCTTGTACAACCATGAAGTGTTTGGTCCCTTAAAGGGTAAGGGTGGCGACATTGGTGGAATAAGCGACGAACAGCTTATTAATAATTTAATAAGAGTGCATAATGCTGAAAATTGGTTAGGCATTGAGGGAGAAATTAAGGAAGAAATAAAGAGTACCTCAGATAATAAAGTTCAACACGAAATCAAGGCAGAGTCTGTGATAGCAGCTTCAGTAAAGGAACAAAGTTCTGATGTAAGTATTACTTTTTATCGTTTTTAAATAATATTAATTGTAATCTTTGACAGGCTTCTACTCAGACGTGCCACGAGGAACCAGACAGATCTTATGATCTCAAAAAGTCCACTTCAGATCCGCATTGTCACGAGTGCAAACTTAATTATAGGGAACCCGAAGAAAAAGATCTGATAATGTATTTGCATGCTTGGAAATACAAGGTATATCTACAAGGTCTACTTATTAATTAAAACATATTTATTAATAATGTTTACATCCATTTTAACAGGGCCTCAACTGGGAATACAGGACGGAGCTGCCTGAATGGGCTTGCAAGACGCAAATTAATTACGAAGAGTTGTAAATCAATAAAAGTTTTCCCAGTTTTTAACTTACCGTTCTATCATTGACTTACTTGACACTATATAATACAATTTCTTAGAAAATGATGGCATTACTTGGCTTAGTTTTAGCTTTACATCTAGGATTTGCTCAAAATCATCAGTTGCAAAATAATTCAGTTGTAAATATAAAACACGTTCAGCTTGATAGCCATAGAAATATTAAAGATTCCGACAGTCTTTTTGGTTTTCCAAATAACAAAATTGAAAATGACAACGAAAACCTGGAAATTTGCGAGTTTGGAAAAGTTTTAAAACTTGAATTACAAAATTTCCACTCGCATATAGCGCATGGCAATTTCTTCGTCAAGTTTTATTCACGAAGTTGTATATACTGTCGTCTCTTCCAACCAACATGGGAAGAACTGGCCTCCGACTTGATAAATGAAACAAAAGTATGCATAGCGGAGTACGACTGTATGTCAGGATGGAAACTATGCAAGGATTTCTCAGTGACGAGTGTACCTACATTAATACTGTTTAAGGACGGCCAGAATGTGGGCACATATAAAGGAAGCAAGGATAAAAAGGGGTTAAAAACTTTTTTAGGACGTTTTAAGATCGTGATAGATGTATCAGCTGCTCATAATATGAGTACATCTCTGTGGAAAATATTAATAATATTAATATTTTATTTGATTAGCTAAAATATAGTAATATAATAATAAATAAGTATATAGATTTTTAATTTTGCGCCCCTTTGATGCCTATCGATAAATCGATAACGCTGCCCGACCAACGCGACCAATTGCGCGAATTGCCATCGCTGCAGGCGCAAATGCAAAAAGAAAACATTGTTTTTAAACAAATTCAAGCAAAGAAGTGGTTACCAAAATGATACACGACTTGTTGCTGGCCTGTTTGAGCAACAGCCGAGAAGGCAAAGGGGTTAAGCAGTTTTTGGTAAGCTTAAAACATATTAAACTGATCTTTACCGACATCAAACTGTGGTTTCTTGCAGGACACCACAGCTGTTGAGTACTTTACCCATCCTTGCGAGACGGAAATCTTTAAGGGCATTCTCAACGTTATGAATGTGTACCACGAGGTGGTGGGGTTTACACAAATGTACAATACTAAGCCTATTCTCAGTGAGGAATCAACGGACAATGCAGATTCGGAAGGTATAGAGGAACATATGGTTAATCTTTCTCTGATTCAAGTAAAACCAAATGTTTTTTGCAGATCTTTCACATGGCTTTTACATGCTGAACTTTGTCAAGGGCATTGAAAGTGCATTGGAGGAGTCCTACCAGGAGATTGTTCGCCTGGAAGCAGATGTTCGCAAAACCAAGCGCTACTCGCTTGGCTATGTGCACGACACCCTGCGAATCAAGCTGCCGACTCTGATGTTGTTGCGGAAACTCATCATGGAAGTGAAGGTGATGAAGCTGCGAGGCTGCGCCATGCTGAACAACCTGCACCTGCAGTCCGAGCACGGAGATCCGCAGCTAGAGAGAGTGGTCCTCAAGCAAGTTGCCAATACCAACTGCAGTCTTAATGGATTAATCCAACTTTATATGCCTTTTAGGGTAGTCAAGCCTGTGAAGTATGCCTTCTTCTCGAGCCTGGCTCACTGGATGCTCTTTGGCGTGGTTGACGATATCCACTCGGAGTTTTTCATCAAGTTTATTCCCACGGAATCGGAACATGGCAGCATTTGCAGCAAATCATCGCAAAGCTTTATAATGGTAAGAGTTTTCTCTCCTTTACTTTAACTTAAATAATTATTATAATTATTATTTGTCAGAGTTCAGAACCAACCACTGAGGACTACATCTGGCAATATGAAATCAATATGCATCAGTTGCCTGGCTTTCTGTCCCTGATAAGTGCCGAGAAGGTTCTTTTTGTGGGTCAAACTGTGCTCGTCTTCAAAATGGGACGCAATCCCAAAAGCAAGAACAAAATGGATCAAATTAATAATCAAATTGCGGTGGAATTAAATGAAATGTCACGTGAGGATACCTATGAGCTGTGGGGCGGCCGCCAATCAGAGTTCTTCAAGGCCATAGAATACCTTAGCAACGCCGACAAGATCAATGAATATCGCATCGAGCAAGTTGTGAACAATATCAAGAAATTTGTGAGCAGGCGACTCTCGGAAATTGCCGTAAACGAAGTGGATTTAGAGCGTCAAATGGGTTTACTGAAAGACTTCTATTTGCTGGGCCGCGGAGAGTTTTTCCTAGAGTTTTTATCGCAGCTGCATGGCAACTTTGATATGAATACGGAAATGCGTTCAAGAAACTACATCAGAGCGTTTGAGGTGAGCTTAAAGAGTAGTTTCTTTTATCTAAGATATCTTATAATCTATGAGATCCTTGCAGCTGGCTGCCACTATCCTGGGAGTCACGGATGACCTGGAGAACTTCTCCCTCACCACTCTGAGAAACAGCGAGGAGCCCGATGAGAGCTACGACTTTCAGGTTCTGCAATCTATGCATTTGAAATACATTTACGAATGGCCCTTGAATCTTTTGTTCTCACCGAAAGCCATCGAGCGTTACAATAAAATCTTTCGCTTCTTGCTCACAATTCGCGGTCTTCAGTATCAAATGCAACGAGTTTGGGCCAAGCACACGTGGACAGAGAAGGTCTCATCGGGTGGCGTTAACATTAAAGTCATGAATCTCCGCAATCACTTGCTGTTTTTCCTCAACAATTTGCAGTATTATATCCAGGTGGATGTGCTTGAATGTAAGTAGTTTTGGAAGTTCATTTGGAAGTTCAGTCATGACAAATCTACTTACAGGTCAGTTTGAGACATTCATGAATGTGATTAAGAGTAGAGCGGACTTTGAGGAGATACAAAGAGCGCATACAGTATTCCTGGCGAATGTACTGTCGCAATGTTTCCTGCTTTCGGACAGCAAAGACGCCCATCTGAATATCACCTCATGCCAAACCCAATCGAATCCCATTTATGGCACCATTCTTAAGCTCTTTAGCATTTGCGAGAAATTCATACACATGCCGCAGGCAACGGACAATGTGGATGATGTCACAGCGGAAGTCGGGCGTCTGGAAAATGAGTAAGCAATGCATAGATTTTCTATTTATTTATAAGGATTTAATATAAGGCTCAATATAGTGTTCGCATAACTGATAAATAAACTTTGTTTTTACAGATTTGGTGTACAAATTGCCAGCCTTATTCAACTGCTTGTGGACGTTAAGACGTTATCCTGCTTGGGTCCGCTCTCCCAGCTGCTGCTGCGATTGGACTTTAACCATTGGTTTAGCCAGCATCACTACCAGCCAGGCCTACGGTAATAAATGAACAGCCTAGAGCTGTAGGCGTTTGATATCCTCTATACGAAAGTCGCTTCTGCAAAAGTACCATAAGGAAAAAGTGTTTAAAGGTGAATATAAGTGAATAAATTGTTCTAACTAACCTCAGGGTTAAAAAGGTGCGAACTTCGTTGGGCGTCAAGTGCCAGGTTGACATTTCCTTGTTATTCTCGGGACTCCAGTACTCGGAGAGCTCGGAAATCTTGTCCAGATTCAAAAGCGTGGCTATTTGTGATATCCGCGTCATTTTATCTCGCACAGACCAGGATGTGGCGCCTGTTAGGTAACTGCCCAAGGCCCGCACCTCTTGATCCAACACCAAACCACCCAGCTATGATCAGAGATAAATATATTAGTTATTTAAAGCATCCCCCAACGAAATACTTACCCTATTGAAGCTTATTTTTCTGATGGCCCTTTCCAATTGCATTGTTACTTCGGTGGCTAGAATACTGACCAGGGCATCGTAGTTCCTGGGACTCAGGGAGCTCTTGAAGGAATTGAGCAGCCCATCTAATTGCACAATGAAAAACTGAACAAATGTCTCGCCAGCTTCGTAAGCAGCCAGTTCCTCCTGAAAAATTAAGAAAGCTTTCTATAAATATTTCTACTATTAAGTAGTAACCTCACCTCATTTAAATTGTGACTATAATTCAAGAACTGATTGATCCAGGGATTGAGGCGCGGCTTGATAACGCTTGACCTGAGTTGCTGCATTCCAAAATCAACGGTGGCCTTCAGGGCATCCCGCACAGCCTTCAGTTCTGTGAGGCAGCTGTCCAGCAATTGTCGCTCCACCGGCGAGGTTTGTGGGAAGGTGCCAGCAATTTCCTGCTCCATCGTTTGCCACAAAGTCTCAATGTACTCGGTGGAGATATCAGCATTGTTTAGTTGAACAAGGAAATTGCCACGAACACGATCGGCATCACTGGAATGTAATTTTCCCTGCTGCAGGGTCGTCTGTATAGCGTTATAGGCTTGGGCCAGGTCTATGTAGCCCGAAGGATACCCATTTTTCAGAGGAGCCTTAAGCGCCGCCACAAAGTCGCCGTCCAGGCAAGCAGCCACATTATTAATGACAGCACAGGTGCCATTGATGGACTGAGTGGTCAGCGCTCGGCGAATGGATTTACGAAGTATAAAGAAGACATCGTCCACCATGGAAGAGCACTGCTGTCCAGGCTCGTAGGCATCCAGGCCGATGGCCTTGAGCACGCTTTCCTCCATGAAATATCTGTAAATTTAAAGAAAATCTACATTCAGTTTTTACTTTTTGATTTCTTAAAGAACATATACCTTTCAAGCAGCAAATAGGTGCTCAGAATCTCTTGCATTTGCCGTCGCAAGTCGGAGCTCTTCATTATCTTCTCATAGCGCTCCATTATTTCCATTTGTTCCTTTTCGGGCACACAAGTTTCTATATGAACCTGCAAACGAATGAGTTTTGAATAACTCCAGTAACTCCGAAGCTCCTTGTTACCTGCAAGCGCCGCCGCATGAATCTAAAGTATAGCTCGACTCGGGCATGCATCACCGTGATCTCAGCTATGATGGCATCGATTTCCTTGGGGTTCAGCTTGTCCACGGAACCGCCAGAGGGTTTGCGATAATGTCCCAAGGCCTGAATACTGTTGCTAGCCACACTGCCGCCGCCTGCAGCATTCCTCTGCGTGGATTCATTCACTTGCTTGCTGCGATACTGAATCTGCCGGTTCTTGTTGAATTCCATTAACAAATTCTTGACTTCAGCATCGCATTCGTGCTGCAATATGGCCACCATGTCAATCAGGGAGGCAGACCTAAGGAAATCCATAGAAATTAGTGGATAATCCTCTTTTCTGCTGAGTAACACCTACGCTTGGCCATAGAACGCCTCAATTATGGGCTGATTCACCTCCACGACTCGCGCAAAGTTCTCCAGAATGGCTGTCAAGCGATCAGCGTAGGCCAACTGCAGCCTGGACTCGGCTTTGGCTATGTCCTGGGCATTCCTTAGCTCCTTCTGCGCCTTGGCCGACAGCTTCTGGCAAATGTAGATGGAAAACTTCTCAATGCCAGTGCGATGGCAGCCTATAAGCGGAAATATCTTGAAGAATCGCTCCACGGAAGCCAAATCATCGCTCTTGACGGCCTCGTCGAATCGTTTTGCAATGAGCACTCGTATTTTCTCCGTGGCATCCTCCAGCGTCTTGACCGCATCGCTCACCGACGTTATAGAGCCTTGGACATCGTCAGCGGTGCGTTGCAGCAGCTGCTGATCCATGGCCAGGAAACGAGCAATGTGCGTGGCACTCTTCTCGTAGTCCTCCTCGCCGATGGCCTTCACCACGCCCTGGCTGCACAGGTGCAGGTCGATCAGGTCGTGCACCCTCTGCTGGCACTCTGAGGCCCGGCATCGGGCCAAATCCAGCCGGCGTACCTTGGCGCTCACCGACTCGGCCAACTGGGCGGTGTTGACGATTTGTGCATTCAACTTGCTGGAATCACTGTCCACGGTGTGCAGCAGCGTCAGGGAACGCCCAATGCCACTCATTTTGGCCTCTATCTGGCATTGTTTGGCCAGCAAAGCTTCCAGCTTCTCGTTGACTTTTGCCTGCAGGAATTAAAACATTTTTATATGAAAGTGGTTGTTGATTATTGTTGACATTGCGTGTGTGGGACCTCTTCTTCGGCGATTCGCTGCAATGTCTCGTCCACCTGTGCATTTGTGCCAATGTCCAGGGCGCTCAGTTGGTCCACCACACTCATCCTGCTATCATTTGTCAGGAGGCAATCCCCTATTCGATTTTATTTAGAAAATTATAGTTGATACGTGGAAAAAACAAAACATTTTTGCACGTAGAGATGGGCGCCACCGAAATGTATCGGAATTTGGTATATCGATAGAGCCGATATCAGTGTTACTTTTTCAAATGGCGGCAACTCTAGCATTTGAAATCAGCTGGAAAAGCCCAACCAAAATATTGATTAGCAATAATTGTAGCTTAGCTTTAGCGTAGCAATTGATTAGCCGTAGACATGGACTTTACGGGCTTCGAAGTGCGCAAGGTAAGAACTGGAGATCAAGCAAAGATCTAGCTGTGATATTATATCCATTGACAGTGCCCGCCGACTGCCATGTACATCCCGAACTTCATCACTTCCGAGGAGGAGCAGCGTATCCTTAGCCACATTGAGCGCACGCCCAAGCCGCGTTGGACCCAGCTGCTCAACCGGCGGCTGGTCAACTATGGCGGCGTCCCACATCCCAATGGCATGATTGCCGAGGAGATACCCGAGTGGCTGCAGAACTATGTGGACAAGGTGAACAATCTGGGCGTCTTCGAGTCGCCGCAGAATGCCAACCATGTGCTGGTCAATGAGTATCTGCCCGGGCAGGGCATCCTGCCCCACACGGACGGGCCGCTCTTCTATCCTATTATATCCACGATCTCGTGCGGATCGCACACTGTGCTGGAGTTTGCCAAGCGGGAAACGGAGGAGGATGAACAGACGGCACCGCGTGAGGTCCTTTTCAAGCTGCTGCTGGAACCGCGCAGCCTTCTCATCCTAAAGGACACGATGTACAGCGACTATTTGCACTCCATAGCGGAGAACAGCGAGGATGTGCTCTGCGATCGCATCTGCAACTATGATTTGTGCGAGAACACCTACAAGATTGGCGATCACCTAGTTCGCCGCTCGCCACGCATCTCTCTCACCATCCGCAACGTGCCCAAGACGAGCAAGATGAAGCTCAAGTTTTGCTAGGGAGAGGCAGGTCCTCCACCGTCATTCCGCACTTACATACATAGATGTTGTTGATGTTGACTAAAACGCACGTTAAACCGAGAACCAAGGAGCTCTGTATCTTCCGCTAGTTGTTTAAGCACCCAATCGCACCACCAACTCTTCTATCACGAGCAACCACACACACAAAAGTGCTTTATTTTAACGTTAACAATTATGTGTACATATTATATAGAAATGTTTGTAAGCCATAAGTTGCGCCTTGATCTGAGGACAGACTTGAGCTGTTCCCCCCGCCGGCGGCCTTTAGATTTAGTTACGCGAGCAATTGTTGAGAGAGCAATTTACCACCACACACGGTCTAGATTTTGTGAACTATTTACTATATATATGTAGCTGAAAAATGTATGTATATGGAGGAGCACGCTATGTACTCCATGCTCCAAGCACCAGTGCCCGTGCCCGCCTCCCATCTCCCGTGTCCCGTGTCCAAGTGTATTTTTGTAACCGTTTTTTTTCCACCGTGCAAAGAGTTTGCAATAAACGTTACTGTCCACCACACTGATCGTGAACCCACTTTAGGCCTCTGCCTCCTGCCACTCCAGCCGGAACTCACGCTCAAAGACCAAACGATCGTACAGACGCACCTCGCTTATCCGCGCCGAGATGTCCAGCCGGAGCTCGCTCACCGCCAGATGAAAGTTCTGGCGCACCGTTCGCTGCTTGTCGGGCGTTAACTGGTTCAGCGGCTTCCGGAAGATGCTGATGATGCGCTGCAGATGATACTCCACGCTGGCACAGCGACCAATGCACACCCACAGGTTCTCCGGATCGTGAATGTTGCCGGGAAACCTTGTGCGCTGATCGAAGGGCGCCTTGCCCGACAACAGGGCCCGCACCTCGGCCACAATCTCCTGGTGTGTCCTTAGATCCCGTGTGCTGAGGGTGGTGAACTCGTACTTGTCGCAAAAGTACATTAGCTCTGAAATGGCCACCCAGGGCTGGGAGCAGAGCGTTGCATGGTGGTTCGACCAGTTGGAGTAGCCCGCCGGACTGGAGGATTTCGTGGCCGTTGCAGCAGCAGCAGCAGTTGAAGTGCCATTGGGAGTCGGAGATATTTTTGTGGGACTGCCTGTCTTGGGTTTGGGTGCATCCAAGCCATTTGTGGATGATGTGGCCGCCCGACGCTCCGTTCGCTGGAGCTGCTCCATTTCCCGCTCATGCTCCTTGGCCCTCAGATAGGCCTCCTTCTTCTGCTGCAGCTCCTGGAGCTTGGTGAGCTTTGGCGGCGAGTAGGACCTGGTAAAGACGCTGGGAGGTGGTGGGGCAGGCGACGACAAGGCTGCCGTCACCGACACCGGCTCCCCCTCTGTGAGGGCAGCTATGACATTTGTGTCTAGCGAGGTACTGCGTCCGTACTTGGCCCGGTAACGCTCCAGCGTGTCCAGGGAGAAGCTGAGCTCCTTCTTGATGGCCTTCTGCATGGTCTGTGGGAGGGGTTTTCTGCTCACACTTTATGTAATCACCTTGAGGCCCAACCGATCGATGCACGCGTGCCGCCGTTCCCCACGAGAATTTACAAGTGAATGCGAGCGAACGAACATTCCGCAACGGAAGAGCGGATCTCTTTATTTTTATCTTTTATCAATCGCTGTGCATGAGCCATGTGCACTTTATTTCGGTCTCTGCCAATACACTTTCGATTCGCCCCAACGAAATGCGTATGGCTGAAGCTTGGCCAGGGATCTCATTTATTTCTGTGTCTTGTTGGCCAACTTGTTTTTGATTGCCTTCTTCAACTTTTTCGTGAGCAGATGCTTCTTTGGACTTCCATATTTCCCCAGCATAAGGCTCATCTTGTTTCCCTTGCTAGAGACCTCGGAATCCGAGGCACTGCGGAAAAGCCGTTTGCCAGAAGGCTTGGCTTTATGTAAACGCTTTAGATTAATATTGAACCGGAGGAGGGGTCTCTTATTGGGTTTGCTTGTCCCTGCTGCAGAATCATCAATGCTGGGGTTGAAGGAGGTTACCACCTGGACCTGGTCATCGAACAGGGCGTTGATATTGTCCCACTTGTATTTGTCGGGACTGTGAAACGTCGTGGGAGGCCGAGGAAGAGCCTGATGCCAGGACTCCATGATAACCTCCGGGTGGGGCTTCACTCCATTGGCTTCTAGGGGAAACATGTTATAATGAGATTTGTCTATCTAAAATGTATTTAACTTTGTCAAATTTCTGAATTTGTTGGTTTTTGTTTTTTAAAAAGAAATTATTTGTTTGTTTTGCGTAGGGAATAGCACTGGGACTGAGTTGGGGATTCAGAAATGCAATGAATACAAACTCTAGACCTACTTTTCAAGTACAAAGTTTACACATTTTATTTGATAAACATTTTATAAATATTATTATTTGCAAATGGCACACTTTAACTTTTTCGCGTTAAGTACAAAATCGTATCTCGTTGATTATCTTTTTTAGAAAATATAATATTTCTGGTGTGTGTGTGCTGTGAACAAAAAATGCACAAAGTACATTTAATACTTTTCGTTTTCGCTTTTGTTGTTTTGCCAGCCAGGGCCACTCTCTCTCTCTCTCTTCTCACATGGATGCGGTAAATAAATATATATCGACTTAAAGTAATACAAAAAATTTACAAAATTACACAATCAATCAAATCAATCAATCACTTCCTCCTCTCGAAGACACGGAACATAGATGGGACTAACTAGAAGAGGACGTTTAACAACTACATAAAGAGCGGGTGAGTGGGCAGAAGGCACGGGGTATACACAGAGTGGATTTGTCCAAGTAAAAAATCGTCTTAAGCCTAGTGGGGGGGAGGGTTCCATAATTTACAATACAGGCAGGCGGTGGGTTCAATCTCCACAATCTCCCTGCTCACACGCAATACGATGCTGGCACCTCGAAGATTATGTTGCCGGCATTATGACGGAAATTGGGTATCTCCACATTGGACGCCGCCTCCACCACAATGGTGCGAGCCTTGTCACCCAATCGGCAGGCTATGTTGTTGCTCACATTCACCCTTAGCTCGGTGCCAGTGATGCTGTGGGAGATTAAAGGTTAGTCTGGCTAAAAAGAGTGCTTCTTTAGGCCAAAACTTACTCGTGGTACTTTTTGCAAACAATGCCCACCAGCTCACCAATGCGATCTTCCTTCAAGGTGGTGTGCTCGCCCTGCAGGGAGAACACCAAGTCATTGTTCTTGGGCGAGTGGAAGACCACCAGTTGATCCCGACCAGGCGTTACGCTAATGGAAGTCAACTGCAGAAGAAAAAGATTTAAAAAAGAAAAAGATTTTAAAGGTTAATAAAGATATCTCTATTCCTCAGTTCATATAAACCCACCTCTCTTATCCCAATAGATCGCTGCAAGTTGCGGAACTTCTTCTTGATCCCGTCCAGCTTGTATATAGTAGTATCGGTGACGATGAAGGCACGATCCGCCTGCTTGTTATGCCTGTTGAATTTCTTCACAAAGCCGGAGAAGAGCACCTGGCGGAAGGATTCCACCCCATTGGCATTGGCACTGGCCAGTTGATTCTTCATATTGCGCACATTGGTGGAGTAGGCATCGTAGCCGCTGTTATCCTGCGAGTTTGCCAGATAGTCACCCAGCCAGCGACGCTGCTGACCCCAGTAGGGTCTCCGGCCAGCCAAAGCGGTGGCGGCGATAATCTGCAACCGAAGTTGGGGCCACTCGCTGCGAGGATACTTTCTCAGGATCATAAAGGCACGCCAGAAATCAAACATGCGATGCAGCTTGGCCTCCGCCTTGCGGCCGGCGAGCGGCGGCTGTGGCCACTGGATGCTCTTTCCATAGTCGCGCATCTGCTTGGCATTGCGGAAGCGATTGGCCAGCTCCTGGACGTAGCTGCGCAACTTGTACGTCTTGTATGCCCGCATAATGGCAATGGCCGCCTTCATCTTCTTGTAGTTCTTCCTGGCAATCCAACCACGCACCCGCTTCTGCAGCAGGGTTACAATGTGTGGGATCATCTCGTTGCGCTGCTGCTCCAAGGCAAACAAAGTGCGCGGCGAGCGGATGAAGATCTTTGTGTGGCCATACTTGACGTCCTGGGCAAAGCCCTTCTCCTCGATGAGCACCCGGACGCCGTCGCGTTCGCTGCCCGACCGGAAGTTGGGCCAGGTGTAGTGCGAGATCATCTTGTAGCGCAGCAGGAACTTGTCGTAACGCTGGCGGTTGACAAAGCCAGCGCGACGCACCCGCACGTTCTCCAGGAGACCCAGATAGCGCACCTGGTGCTGCACTCGCTCCTCGTCAAACACCGTCGAGCTCTTAATGTCATTGGGCTTGATGCAGCGCACGTAGAAGGGTTCCTTCTTCAGCAGCGTCACCACAAGATCGGCCATGGAACGCTGGAACAGAGTGCCAGCAGTTAGCGGCCTCTTGGTGGTCTTCTTGATATCCTGGGCACCCTCAGGCCACATCTCACTCAGGTTGGCATCCTTGGAGTTGTGCAGCAGGCGCTTAAAGTCCTGATACAGCGTGTCCTTGTTCTTCTCGATGAAGCCGTTGATGTTGTAGATGACATCGCCGGCATAGTGGGTGATGCGGAAGTCCTCGCGATGCTTCAGCTCCTTGTCCGTGGGCTTCAGCTGGCGACTCGTGTAGTGAGGATGCTTGCTCAGGTTCTTGTCCATGGCGCCCAACAGGGTGTCATCGGTGACCTTGCCCACGCTGAGACAGGCCTCGTCCATGATGGCAATGATTCCCTTGTGCGGTTGCTCGACCAGATCGCAAATGATCTTGTTGTTGAAGTAGTCAATGTTTGTCCACTCTATGCCCTCGCGCTGGTACTCCTCCTGCTCCTGCTTCAGCACCAGTTCTGAAAGGGTTTACTCCATTAAGATACGCTTTTATTTACTAATTTTAAGAGGGATTTCCTTACCTATAAAGAGCTGCTGCAGCTTCTCGTTGCAGTAGTTGATGCAGAACTGTTCAAAGCTGTTCGAGTCAAAGATCTCGAAACCGTAAATGTCCAGCACTCCAATGACAGAGTTAAACCTGGCCTGTGTCTTGCTGCCGCGGAACAGGATTGCCCGATTGATGCGCGAGATAATCCAGGTGAACAGGCGATCGTAAATGGCCTTGGCCAACGCATCCTTGCCAT
Source organism: Drosophila orosa (assembly GCA_018904745.1). Taxonomy (NCBI): domain Eukaryota; kingdom Metazoa; phylum Arthropoda; class Insecta; order Diptera; family Drosophilidae; genus Drosophila; species Drosophila orosa. Next base: position 38,500 of record JAEIIH010007467.1, read on the forward strand.
ACTCCGCCTGGGTGGCATTGTGATCCTTCTGCATGACATTACCACCAGCGGCAATGACGCGCTTGGTCAGCGCAGTGGAGAGCTCAGATTCGGTGACCTGGAGCAGCTTGGCAGTAGACTGCAGATGCTGCTTGTTGGTGATCACCAGCTCGTCCTCAATGGCTGTGAAAATGAACATTAAATTAATTTAAATTCAAAGAAGAAGGAATTCTGAACCAACTCACTTTGAAACTCCACATTTCCCAGGTGAAGGATGGCGGCCACAGTTCTCCAAATGGTTTGCACTTCATCCGTTGAGAAACCCAGCGTCTTGAAGGCATTGCAGGTGCCCTTGTAGTCAGACTTTTCCGTCAGAATGTCCATGCTGCCCTGGTTCAAGTAATGGTACTTGCCCGTCTCCTTCTGGAGTTCATATTGTCGCAGTTCGTTGTCATTGGCACCGCGGAGTAGCTGAATAATAGGAGGAGAAGGAGGAGGTATTAATTAAGCTTTTCAAACTATTTTTAAATATATTCAGACTGTGCTACATGGCCATATATATCCCAGAGTATTTAGCACACCAGACAATTAGTTGAGGCTTTAACTATAATTGAATTTCCGCTTTTAATTGGGTTTGGCAGTTTGCCATTTAAATTAATTAAAGAGCTAGAAATTCCAGAGGTTGTAGTGCCCTAATTTCACATAAACCTAAGCTTAAATCATTGTTTTTAAAGTTGATATACTAATAACACCTCTTTCGCAAATATATCACTTGGTATATCACGTATATTTCCGTTGATTATATCATGCCTAGATAACTCTTTGCATCTTTCATAACATTCTTTATCAGTTGGGCAAGACATAAACTGAATAATCAATAAACATCTACATACTTATCAGCACCTGGGCACAGGTACAAGTATTGTTTATTTGAAGAGAGTTTTCTTAGTGTTGCCTGTAAGCAGGAAGTACCTTTAGGTAGCCATAAATTATGTCTTGGCCAAACCTGGAAATTTATGACCAATGCAGCAGGCACTTTCCTTTAGGCCCAAGCATTCCACAATGTGGCACAATATTTATTTTAAGTCAATTTAAAAATAAACACCACCAACTGTTTAGGAACGAGTCCAAAATAAATATCACACAGAAGAACTCTGGCAAAAACCAGATCCCAGCACTTGCTCTCAACTCAATTTGATGAAGTGCCTCCTCCCATCAGATGATAAATGTGCTAAATGAGCTCTGAATTGATCAAATACCTTTAGCTGGATCGGAAATAGCGATCAATTAGCACCTCAACACTTGGGATTGACTTGAAAAATGGGTGGGTTCTCAATTGTAGGTGTGTGACTGTGACGCGATCTGTTTTTCTGGTTTATTAGATGACGATGAGTCTTGGGGGTACGCCTTCGTTATCATTTTTAGAATGATATCATCCATTTGCAGAGACCCGAGTTGATGGGGAATATATGGTAAACTTTATATGAGACGGTCATAGCGATTAATTAAAGTTTATTAATTGCTTTTATTGTAATTGTGATCAAAATCTTTTTAAATTTGATATTTTTCTTGTTTACTTATTTATTTAAGTACAAGTTAGATCACTAGGGGCTTTCCCAGACGTGTTGGCCTATACTGAGCAAATAAGTTTATCAAAATTCGTTGACTAAGGAACTTAAAATGACAAATGTGAAGAAAAATTGATAACAAATATTTGATAAATTAATATTAAAAGTGTAAGATATGCCTAGAAATAATTTAAAGACAGCCCAAAAGTTAGTTACACCTCGAAAATAAATAAATTCTGAATGAATTTTAAATGATTTTAATTAATCCTAAGAGATTCTGGCTAAAGTAACCTCAAGAATATATATTTTTAAATAAAAAAGGGCTATACTACATACAATTTATATTATTCCCCAATAAAACTGTCTCAAATTGCTTTGGCGCTCATCTAAAATACAAAATAGTGTTTACACAGCAGTGGGGCCAGTGGGAAAGGCCAGGCCCACAAAAAAACCAGCGACAATAAATGTCCAAAAAAACCCAAAGACCAACCAACAGCCGAAAAACTAACAACCTGACACCCCCAAGTAATTGACGCCCCACTGACACACCCCATCCCATCATTTTGAGGCACCATTCCCATCCCGTCCAGCTTTCGTCACCTGGCACGCGTCACGCTGACTCACTTGGATAAATATTCGTGCCACACACGACTAGCTAGCTAGCTAGCTGTCTGGGTATATAGTAAGTTCACCACTCACCTGATAGAAACTGTGGAAATTGCGCTCCCCAGGCTGCTGCTGCACCACGCGTGACTTCTCCAGCAGGTAGTTGGTGATGATGCCACCCACCGGATCCGCCTTGTAGTCGAACTCAATGTCCATGTACTTGCCAAAGCGACTGGAGTTGTCGTTGCGATTCGTCTTGGCATTGCCAAAGGTCTCCAGGATGGCATTGCTCTGGATGAGGACGTTCTTGACTCTGGAAGAGGTTTAGAAAAATATATAAAATAGGGATTACTTATTAATCGGTTGTTAAATATAATACATTTTCCCATTTCCCATTAAAAACTTAAAATCCATTTCCAAATAAAAAGTAATCCCCTCCCAAGAGCTCATAATTATTAATGTTTTATTTTTATCTACAAAACCCTAAGAAATGTGCAATTAAAATCAAATCGACATAATTAAAAACACACAATCAAATTTCATAAATGTACACTTAAAAGCTCTTTTGTTTCCCTGTTTTGAAAAAGTAATTTGGAAAATGGCACTGGCCCTTATTTTCCCCTCCCTGCAAAAACCATAGTAAATGTCATTTTAAATTTCATTCGAGGCACTAAAAATTGGCAATTTAGCTGGCCATTGAGTTGAGTTTGGGGGCTTGGTCGCTTAGCCTGGTCTCAGCGATTTTATGGGGCACCTTAAACTACACCCAAGTGATAAAAAGAAGGTCCCTGGGAAGGCAATTAGTGTGGCAATTAATTCGGCAACTTAAGCTGTCGACCGACCATATGATGTCACTGGCGGGGGTCATGGGTCACGCGACGACCATGTGAGCGATTCTATATATGTATCTGGGGATGGCAAAGCCTTGGCCTGGGCTTAATTAGAAGGCTACAGTGTACCATCCAAGACTCTCTTGATGGAAATTCCATGTCGAATGATTTGCATGGCGAAACAATGGCAACGGTAAGTGACTTTTTCCCCGTGCAAGCTGACATGTTATAGATTGAGGTTTGGTTCCCATTGTCTGGTTCACAGTATTGTGATAACGCTGGAAGCCGGTCGTCCATCAACCTAGGCATGCATAGAGCGGGGACTAAATTGATAAACTAATTTACTATACTATAATCAGTGCAAACTGTCAGTTCAGGAATGATGATTAAGAGAGTAGTCGCTGTAAGTGAAATTTTAAAATGATTTTGTTTCTAGTTCCCTTATTTGATTCTTGA
>JAEIIH010007468.1:0-12767 GCA_018904745.1 Drosophila orosa
TTAAGCCTAACTCTTTGTTCATGTAATATATTTGTTTTCTCCGCATTCTGCTGCATACTTCGAAAAATAACTGAGGATTTAAAAGCAATTGAAATTTGTGTCCAAAAGTGTTTTACAACATTTCAAATGCATCTGAAAAAAACCTCGGTTTTATTTTAATTGGAAGGTAAAAATTGCTTATCATATGAAACCTTTTCAGTTTCCAGTAATATTTACTCTTTTCTTGCCCAAAAAACTTTTGGATTTTATTTCGCAAAAACGTTGAATTCATGGATAATATATTTAAAATCTATGAATATGTTGCAATACATTTTTGTGAATTTAGCCCGCGTTTTTCACGCTATTCATGTGCGCTTTGTCTTATTTTCGCCAGGCCCCCCCCTACTTTTTTTTAAACATTTTGAGAGCTTTTAAAGTGCAAATTTATCAATCATACGACACGTATGCCGGCGCTGGTCTAGTGAGTGTGTGTGCATAATAAACTGATTTCAATGGCTGCCAGTCTTTATGCATTAATTTATCCCATATTCAGCTTACCGCTCGCTCTCGCAATATAATTTGTAATATTTTTTTGCTGTATTTTATATATATATAAAATTCACATCACGCTGATGATGTTGATGCGTTGATGTTGTTGCTGCTTTTGTGGCTGCCGCTGCGTAACATTTAAAATATGCACAGTAACTAAAAGTATTTTTCACACAAATTGAGTTTGCCCCAGCCTCGTGCCACGCCCCCTGCCCGTCCCTGGGGCAATGGCAAAAGTCGCCGTCGCCTGCGCCGTCGTTGGTGCTTTGGAATTGCCAATTTTGCTGCCAGTCAACGGACGCAGCTCTTGATGTTGCTGCCTGTAACTGATGTTGCTGTTGCTGTTGCTGCTGCTGTTTGGTGCTGCCACTGGCGACATGGAAAATTTGCTGCCATTGCCAGGCGTCACTCAGCTAGGACGTAAGAGCTGCCAGCGAACACAAAAAAAGCAAAACAAAGTCAAGGGTTTCGACCTAAAAATACCTGGCTGCTAAAAGCATAGCATACCTTTTGGGGCTGCACTTTTTGCAGGCAGAAAGAAATTAAAAACTCTGCTGCTATTATAATAATTGTCCGATTGAGTTGAAATTTTGTGGGTGGTTAGAAAAAAGTCAAGCAAAATAGCTGCTATTAAAACTATATTTTTTATATTTATGCTTTACTTTTTAATAAATAAAAAAAAATGCTGGAGCAGGAACAAGAGAGAATTTAAGATCTCTGAGCATTAAAAGTAGTTCGTATAGCTTTATAAATATTTAAAAAGAGGTAGTTGTGCTTATTACATGCACTAATATCCCCTTAGAATCCCACGTGTACTGGGTATAATAGCAACAGCAAAAAACACAAATATTAACAGCACAAAGAGCCCAGCGTATTCCGTCGCCGAGGTGGTGGCATAATTTAATAGAGTCGGTAATATCAATAAATTTTAAAAGCCTTTTAATGCGCATCGATAAAAATAAAGCAGACGCATCTTCGGCGGCATAATTATCCAGAAATGAGCAGCTCAAACCGGAGTTGTCGTTTGGTTTTTGGGCTCCATAAATTATCCATCCAGCATCTGATGGCGGGCTCTGCAAGACCGAATTCAATTATGCAAATCGCATGTGAGAAATTCAATTGAAATACGATAATTTCCGAGGGAGTTTGTCCTGTGCCCCAGTCCTGAGTGGCGTTCTGTTCAGCTTTAAGTTACTGAACACTGTACAAGTGTACTCGAATTAAGTATATGTCCCAACGAAATCAGCTCAACAACATCAGCTCGAAAACTCTGCGGCTCAGCATATCCCAATGGAAATTTGCGAACAAAAGCCAAGAAAGCGGAGAAAAAAAGATGCTATAATAAGTAGCGGAGCCGAGCGATAAAAGTGTGGATAGCTGTCGTTCATATGCAACCGAAACAATGCAACAATGCGCCCAGCATCCCCCGATCCTTATCCCCCATCATCATCGCCAACCGCAGCCACCAAAGACAATGTGCAGCATCCCCATCCCCATAGTTTTCTTTTTTTTGTTTTTGTTGATGGGAAAGGAGAAGGGACGTTCACGGGTAGCCTGAAATGCACCAACGAAAATTCATGGCATTAGGGGAATGCCAAACGAGCTGGGCAACATGGCAACAGAATCAACTAAAAAAGGAGTCGGGGTATTTAGAGACAGATTAGAGCAAAGCAAAGGGTCGACTGAAGGATACTCTGACTAGATTGTAAGTGAAAGTAGGATAAAATTAAATATTATTAAATATTAGATATCTTTCTTAAAAGGTGATAACACTCATAAATGGCTTCAAAAAATAAAGGTTAATATAAATAATAAGATGCGTAACGGGCAAAAAAGCAAGCAATTTTTATGCACCTTATTCCTTCAATTGTTTTAAAAACGAGACTGCATTTTGCGCTATTTTCTTAATGCAAGATTGTTTCTATAAACTAGCAAATAATAGTTAAAATACCTAAAAGCCAGCTCTCACCAGACAGCTGGCTTTCGCTACCAATATACCTTTGACTTTCCAAAAGCCAACTCGAACTGATTCCCATTAGACTGTGATATATATACACATTCGCCTGGGTTTTGTGTGGATCTCTGTCCTGTCTGCCTTAGTTGTTGACGATTTGGTAACTGCAGCAGTTAGCTGCTCCCTCTGCTGGCTCACTTGCAACTCCGGCTGGCAAGTGCCTTTGGCTTATAAAATATTTAAACGTTTTTGTGGCTTTGGCCGCAACATATTTGCACTTTGGGGCCAGGAGCTGCAATGGCTTCTACTGTCTCTTGTGCACTTCCTTATGCTTTCTTGGCATAGAAACAAAAAAAAAACTGAAAAGAGAAAGGGTGGAAAGTTTCGCCCGGATGCATGCTATTAATATTGTGCGACAGCTGGCGGACTGCTTAAATATTTACTCAATACGCAGAGAAAGAACTACAAAAAAGCCGCGGCTTGTCAGTTAACCCATGGAAGCACGCCCAGCTCGCTTAACCCCACTCCCTACTGGTGGCCGCAGGAGACCCGAGAGAGCCCCGATATGCTAATACGGTTATGGTTACTGCCTCAGCCACTGCCACTGCTGCTGCTGCTCCTGCTGCTGCGGCTTCTATTCTTTGCGGTTGTCCTTGTCGTGTTGGCTGGAGAGGAAATTTCATTATGCCAATTACTTGCATCAAAGCTGCTTGGATAATTGACTTTGCTTAGCCCCGAACCTACAGTCCAACCTTCCAACCTCCCGCTGGGTTTGCATAAGACGCCTTTCGCACATTAGCCGCCACTTGCGCTGTGTGTGTGTGTTAAGGTCCTCCTTCCAGGTCCTCTTGCTGCATAAAATAATTAAACTTAATTGACAGTTTTTCGACATCACCTTTGTCGCTCCAGTGTGACAAGTCAGGAGACTGCTTCTCCTTGTCCTAACGAGCTTAACTTTTTAGCAGCAAGTGCCTGCTTAGTTTTTACGGCGAAAAGTAACTAGCACTATAACTAGCCAGCAGTTAGCTGCTTTACTCAAGTTTAATTCTCGCCGGCGGAATAAAATACATTTTAAGGAGTGCAAGGCAGAGGAAAAAAAATACGCAAGTCAGAAGGACTACGGCCAAGGAGTCTTGCAACAACAAAGTATAGTTAATTAAATTAATATTAGCCTAGGTTAGGATAATCTTAACAGTCTTAACAACGATTATGGAGATTTATTTAAGGTTTAAATTCTAGAAAAGCACAAATGAGAAGGGAAAAGGATCACCTGAAATTCCCAATAAAAACTTATCAAGTTACCCTGGAATTTAGTTACTTTCCATTTCTAGTTTCGCTATTTGCATTTCGAAAAATATATATCATCAAAATTGTAGTGTAACATTTTCTAATTTGTCTGATTCTTTTATTTCGGTGTACATTAGCCAAGATGAAGTTCTATCCGGATGCAGATATATGGTTCTTTGTGGACAAGCCCAGCTGTATGAACAGCTACATGAAGTATCCGCCAAATCACAGCTGGAAGATCCATAACAAGACCATCGCTCGGGAAATGCTCTACTGGCGCGACTCCGAAGGTCTCAAGAAGCCGGAGATTGAGCTGGAAGACCTGTATTTCAAAGACTGGCCAAAGAGTCGCATCCGACCGCAGGCCTGTCTGGGATTGCTCTACGCCACCGGAATTCGCTACATCCGACTGACCAAGGCACCACCCGCAGGCTTCAAGTGCGCCGCGATGCCCGTTAATTTGGCAACAGCGCGTATTGTTGCAGGTACTACTATATGTTATATTCATTATAATGCATTACTTTATCTTATTATTTTTGTAACAGTTTTGCTGGCCAAAAAGGCAAAGGCGGATAAAAAAGCCAAGAAAGCGGAGAAGGCAGCCTTGAAGGCCGCCAAAAAGGAGACTAAATGCAAGGGCAAAGGTGGCAGTAAGGACCTGAAGCCAAAGGTTATCAAAACCTACAAAGATGCGGAAAAGGCGTAATTAAATCTTATAAAAAAATATAAACGTAAATTGATAATAAATATGATATTATTTTGATATAAAATATCTGCAAATTGATCAACTATCTCTGATGATTTGAATGTGGAATATCTTTGACTTGGCAGCCAAGTTGAATGGATTCTTAACTGACGATTTTAACAACCCACACCTCTACCTACCCCTCCACTCCACTCCACTCTCTCTCTCTCTCTCTCTCTGGACGGTAACCCAACCCCCTCGGGCTGCCCTCGCTCGGCTGATTGCCTGCATTTAATCAAATTAATTAATGGCACATTTCACATTCATCATTTGCCCGGCTGCATATTTTCCCATCCCCGGCTGATGCTGCAGCGAAAAGCCAGTGCTGGAGGCTCCTCCATCTGCGGCCCCGCCCCCTCGTTTACCGCCCCTCACCCCTTTGCCCTTGACTACTGATTGAAATTGCATGGCAGTCTCCTCTTTTATAGCATGCAACTTTTTGTTGCGGATTTTTTGTTGTTGCTGCATTCACTCTTATTCTTTTTTTGGCACAAATCAACGAACTGCAAAATTCAATTGAAAATCGTTGAATGCAAGTTAATCAGTTCGCTTGGCTACGCTAATTATGTGGCCACTATATGTGTGTGTATGTGGTGTGTGGTGGGTGTGCGATTGGGATTTACATTGGCAGGGCGAAACGCCATATTGGCAAATATTCATGCAAACGCGTGTGTATGAATTATCGGGCAAAGTAACCAAATTATTCGGCCTGCAATTTAAATTCGACCGAATTGATGACATTGGTTGACGTTATAAATTGGCAAACAAACAATAAATTGAACTCGGTTGGTGGCTATGAAGTCTCCTGGAAGTCAAGCGTTTATACATAAAAAAAACTAAAAAGAATCCGGCTCGAAGGACCAAAGAAAATATTTCAAAAGCGTCAGATATTGTTTCAATTGTCAACTTAAACATAAATCGCAGCAAACATGTTCCTCTCAATCTATTCTTTACATTTCAGTTAAAACTCTTGACTCTCATAGAGTAGATCCTGTAAATAAATAAAATTAATGATAATATTTTAGTACTATAGTCACACCACAAGAATGGAGAAAAAGAAAGCTACACCAAAGATTCAAAATGAAGACCGACAGAATTTTGTGGCCACACGCATGAGCCTACCGCTCTTTATGTTGTCTCGTAAGAAGTAGTTCCTAGATTTCTAAGTTGCCGATATTAATCAGCTCTTAAAATATGCTTAGGTAACCGGATTAGGAAAGATAACTTAGCCAGTGTGGGCAAGCAGTTTAAGCTGGCCGGCCAGCATTATAATGTGGACTGTCGCAAGGGTAAGCATAGTTTATACCTTTGAAGAAATGTTAATAATCCTCTTAAATCCGCTAAAGAGAATCACCTTGAAGCGGCCAGCAATGCCACATTCGATCACTACCGCCACATCACGGGCTATGACAAGCAGCCAAAGAATCCGTATCCGGAGAGGCGTCCCCTACGTGCCGAACGCAGCATGACCAAGTGGAGGAGCTGGCAACTGGCTCCGAACCACTACGGTGTGCCGCCACAGCCCTATCTCCGTCTGAGGGGCACCAAGGGCGCCTCGTTTGCCAAACCGCACACAAACCACAGTCGTGTGTCCATTAAACCGCCGCCCCACCGCTTCTACGAAATTCTGCCGGAAATCGATCGACTGTTCAACCGCGAGAACCAGCTGAAGGGCAAGTTCCTATCGAGTAAGTAAGGCACTTGCTTTGAAGGCTCTTATTAATATTCCCCCTCGTCTGCCTTCAGATGCCCGCGATCATCGTCCGACGAGTCGTATTATGATCTCCAGTCTCGCTGGATGCTGGCGCGACCCCAAGGAACCCGGACCCTGCGAAACAAACACGGATTTCTACGAGTTAAGTGCGAATGCCACGCCCATAACGTATACGCCCCCACCCAATCCGCACCTGTTCAATCGGATGTCATGTGTGCCCGCGCAGATCCGTCCGGGTGTGCGGCGGCATATCAGCATGGAGCCGGCACCTGGTCGCTACTGCACCAGCTACCCGAACGTGTGTCCGTGTCCGGCGGGCAAGACTAGTGTTCCGGGGCTGCAGCTGCTGATCGACGAGCAGAAGATGCTCAAGTTCAGGCGTCTGCCTTTTGAGAAAATTAGCCGAAAAAATCTCTGCGAACCGGACTGGCGCCACGTGACTGGACAAGGGCACCGGCACATTTTCATGATGGGCCCCCAGGACAAGCCGAAACCACCGAAAAGGCCATCATCGGCTGCTTCCAAGAAGCAGATCAACATGTTCGCCGACTCCAAGTACATCAATATGCTCAGCCAGCCGCAGCGCCACAACATATCCTTCCGCGTGTATCCGGTGCCGCCGTACGTGCCCAAGATCGTCTACAACTGCGCTGCCAAGCGCGTGGTGCGGAAGCAGCTGAAGAACAACAAGAAGATCGCCTTTAACAGCGGCCAAGAGCGATGGAAGGATGGCGAACGGCCGATGCAGCTGACCACCCGGCAACTGGAGGCCATTAAGGCCAAGCTTCCACCGGGCCGGCGACTTGTAGACAATCCCATTGAGCTGCCCGAGGACCTTTCCAGTCGACTGAACCAGGTGCCCAACCACCAGAGGGTCACCTATTTACCAAAGCTGCGCAAGCGGCTATTCAAATTCCTTCCCATACCCACTGCTCGTGTCCTGGTCACCGATAGTGACATACGTCCGGATATAGTGTTTGATCCGGAGCACCCGACCGGACTGTTCCGGCACAAGATCGAAGAGTCCATGTTCTTCAAAGACACTGTGCTGCGGGCAATGGAGAACAATGAGAATGATCTGCGCGGAGACTTAAGCCCCACCGCATCGCAGTCGCAGTCCCAGACTCAATTGCAATCGACCGGCAATTCCCACGAGGTCCTTTCGGTAGGAAGGACCGGATCCGAGCAATCGGTCCAAGCTTAAAATTGCTCCGACGCTCTGCTTCACGTTTGTGCCACATTGAAATCCTTTTCGTTTTTGATTTATGCTCCACGCTCGACCGAATCCACGTGGCCACGCACCAGCGTCAAGAAAAGCGCAGCGATGGCCGAGGGAAAGCAGCTGGAAATACCTTAAATAAAGATGTGAAAAATTATCCACTTGGAAGATCTGGTTGGGGTTTTAATTGCAAAAGGGGGGAAAGTAGTGATGGTCATATTTTCAAAGTGATCAAAGTTAATAAAGTATGCCAAATAATATTTATAAATGTATAACGAAAAATTAAGCTGAATTTACGAGCAAAGACAATATAAATGAATAAGATGCGTAACGCCATATGTTTTTTTGTAATCCCAATTTCTTCCGCTAGCAGAAAACTTTCTTATCTTTTGAATATATTATATTATCTTCGGTACAACTAATGTAATAAATTATATTTAATATATTATCATCATCTTTTTAGCCTTTAGAAAGTCGACTGCTCAGCACTGGCCACCGACTGGAAGACTAGAGTTTCCTCGCCTTTCCGGCTTTTGCTGCCATAAAACAGGCCAAAGTAACTTTCGACCATAAAATAAATAACTTTTTTAACTGTCCATCTCGCCGCACTTCCCTTTCCCATCCGATGGCCACACACACACACGAAGACAAAAAGGTCAAAACGAAATAATTAAGTTTTGCAAACGTTTTGCGGGTAACTAGGAGACGGAGTCGGGCCGTATCCGGATCCGGATCCGCATCCGGCTGCTCTCTACGTGTGCCCCGCTACATGTGGCCATTAAAATGCTCGTATTATATCTCCTCTTGCTTAGATTGTAAAACATAATCTGTTATCAATTATTTTAGCTTCGTGGCCTGACTGCCTGCCTGTTCCTGTGCCTGTGGATGTGTGTGGTGTGGTGTGGAGTCGAGGTCGGGGTCGTGGGTCTAAAACTTGCAAAGCGCTCGCATTGCACTTTGGGAGGGGCAAAAGTTTTCCAGGACTCCACACGCGCTCAGATATGTATTTATGACTTGGTTAACAATTCTGGCTGCTAAGCAATTTTCCTTGGAGTCTCTCCTAGACTCGCCATAAAAATGGGCAATCTAATCGATTATCGAATTGAGCGACTGCACCCGGGCCTAATTGAGTTCCCCGAGTCGAAAGTCCCAACTCAGCAGCTCAGAGTTCGTTTGTTCGTCCGAGAGTGGGCGTTGAACAATCCTTCCATTCATTTTTCATTTCGAAATCGTTTTCGCACCAAGATTTTCTCATCATTTAAGGGCTAAATTTGCCGTTGCCTGCATTCAAAATTAATTCATTTAACGATTCCACACCACTCTACTGGTCATGGGCCTCAAACGCTTGGTTTTCTCAATGCTGCGCAGTGGCCCGCGGAGAACTTTAAAGGTCGGAGAGCTCCCCGCCGGCTTTCCCCCAGTTTTCAATGAGGACGGAATGTGGATCGCTCAGAAGCAACGGCAAGTGCAAGTTACGGCTTCAAATAGCCCAAGGAATCTCCAAGAACATGATTTGGAGCAGCAATCCGGGCACAAGGTTGAGAAAACAGCAGACATCTATCGACTTCCCCGGAAGCGCAGCTGGCTAGCAAAACGTATGGATCCTGTATTATTGGAAAAATAGAAATAAGATATGTCATCAGATGTGTTTTTTCAAGACTCTAGTGCATAAAGTAAACAATATTTTAGTTAGTAAACTATTTCAAGGACTTTTATTTAGGGTTTAATTTTTGCAGTTACGTTCCGCAAAATCTAGTTAATAAATCTCTGAATTGTCTCTCAGAGACAAGACATTTCCTCTTGCTTATATCCATCTATAAAAGCAGCTTTTTCGGGGTTCACAGATGTTTTTAATAAGTGTGTTATTAAATAGACTTTTCTTATAAATAAAATAGCTAAAATAGTATTTGCTTGGCCATTCATTTTCTACAACCCCCTTTCTTGAGACATTCAATGCAATTTTTATTTACCATCCGCTGATTAACAATGCCAGTAAAAACCTTGGCTAGGCGAGCATGTCTCGGCTCCACGTTCTACTCTATGCCAAGGAATTATTATAGTTAATGCCCGTACCATTGTTGTGCTGCATGCCACTGCTGTCCTGCCCCCTCATGTTGTGCAAATATTTTACGCGACACACGGAGCCGCACAAAGCCAGAGCGCACAAGTAAAAGTAAATTATAAGCAAAGGCAGCACAACAACGCAGGAGTTGCAACAATGATGCAGTGCCATGTTGAAATGCAACTGATTGTGCGCGAAAAGTTTTTTGTTGATGCCACGCGCCGCGGAAGAAGCAGAAAAGACAGCGCCCGGCTTTCGGTTAACATGACTTATTATTAAGGGGAGAGAAAAGTGGGAGTGGACCCAGACTTGCCAACTAGTTCAAGATGAAGTCGCGGTGGAAACGGATCAGAGCGACTGCCATGAAAATGGAGGCGGCGGCGGTGGATTCCTCTTTTTTCAGGCGTCCCGCAACGGGAAACTAATATGCAAAGGTACCCTGTGAAAGGAAAAAGTGAAGTTTATTGGACAATAAGTATTATAAAAAGATAAATTTTTTGAAAGAAGATAAAGCTGCAGTTAGAACGGTTTGACCTAAAGCAAAAAAAAGCCTCCTAGGTAGTTGATGCTGATCATGAATTTATGTACATCCATATGTATATCCTTAACGGTTTAGATATGTTTTTGTATCATACCGCCACATTAATGAGTCTAATCTTAAAAAAAAAAACAGGTATAGGGTATACCTTTCCATATCATTCTTGTACTATACCTCTTTTTGTCTTGTCTTGTTCCATGACTTACTTTGCTGGGTGTTTGTTTGTGTGTCGACCAAACAAATGAGCCACGACTCTGGCAGGGTTTTCAGGTTCCTTACCAGCTTTCTTCCCAATTCATTCCATTTCATTCTTCTGCACAGGCATTCTTCCCAGTCGCGCTCAGCGTGGAGCAAAGTCTCTGCATTAGTCTATGAAAGTTGCATTCCCGTCTTCGGAGCTCCTTCTTTCATTCTTTGTCGGCGGTTTTTGTTTCTCAGTTGGCTTTTGTTTGGCTCCTTGTTGCAGATTTCTTTCTCGTCCTTTTCTGTGCGAAGTGGGTCACGGGGTCGTGGCGTGTGCAAATTGCAGTTGCCAGCGGGGGCGGCTATACCATGTACATAGTATAGTGTGTATGTATGTATGTGTCTATGAGTGTGGTTGGAGGTCCTGCGGTTGCACTCGCTGTGCGTGCGTCGACATGTCGACTTTACATTTTCAAATAATTTCTGATTAAGCATGGGAGGAGGCTACCGCCTCCCCTGGCACCCGAAACCCACTCGGAAAATGCTATGGCCCCCGCTGTGTGACAAAAGCAATGGGTGCAGCTACCATCTGTCCTGCACTGAAACAAAGGTTTATACGATAAATGGATATCACATTTCATATTTTTAAAATTTTATTTGATGTTTAAATTGTTTATAAAACTAAGCCTAACATAGAAGCTTTAGTACTAGCTGCCAGGACCATGGAAATTATTAATACAATCAAGAAAGTCGATGTACATATCTATTAAAAGTATTTGTTATGTTACTATTGATACGCTCGATATGATTTTACCACGAATTTATGTCGAAACTAAAGATTGTAGCTAAATTGTATTGAATATTATAAGAACAACTTTACCTCATACATTTACTGTTATCCTTTACCATTTAATTATGTTTATTACTACGAAAAATGTCAAATTTTTATTAAAATCATAAATTGCTTTGGAAATATATTTCTCTCTGTGTATTCCCCCTTTTTTTTTGCTGCTACTGTCTCACTCTTTCTCTTGCTCTCTTCAAGGCAACATGCTGACATATTGCGGGGCATAATTTACCGTTGCTTTCGCCTGTTATTTCTCTTCTTCTACCGTCAGTGTCCTGCGCTTTTTTCTGATTCTACTTCATTCTCTTCTGCTGTAGCCGCCTGTCGCCGAGTGCAACTAATTTTTGTTTGTTCACGAAAAGCCACAAAGATTTATGCTTGAGAAATTATGCTTTAAAAGTTGAGCATATGTCTTCGTTGCTGCTCGCCGTCTTAAGTAATTTAATATACTTTAATGCCGGCTCACTCCAGCAGCTTTCCAGCACCTACTAGCACCTACCCTCCGTCCCGCTCTGCCTCACGTGCATAATGTATATTTAGTGTATGCGCATATAAAGGACATGCATTATGGGAGTTAGAGGGGGATAGACATAGGAGGCGAAGGGTGTGAGGTAAGCAGCAAAATGTTCATAAAAATGCAAATGTGCAAAATGGTGGAAGGGAGAAAGAGAGAGAGAGAGAGTAAGAGAAAGCGCGAAATCATAATGAAAGAGCGAGCAAACAGAAAGGCGAAAACACACACATTCGGGCCAAAGGTTGTTGCGTGTGTGAAAGCGCGTCACTTTTTGCGCTGACATTTTAAGTGCATCTTTGTGAAATATTTAAACAAAGAATAATTACACACGGCATTACGAACTTAATGCGGCTGAGTGCATGAAATACTCATCTCAACGTAAATGCATGCTCCATCCGCAAGTGTCAGTGGGCTGGGAATGCAGCAGCAGCAGCTCAGCAAGGTGAAGGTAATCCGAGAGGCGCTTTTACTGGCTATTATTAGCTAGCTGATCTTGGTTGGTTGAATATCTCTTAAAATAAGTGCTGTTAAAGGAGAGCAAAGGAAATCATAGAGAGACTTTTCTTTGTATTATAATTTTCAGGTTATCTAAGGACTCTTTCCTGTGACACTCTTTCTATCTCTCTCTCTTTGCCAGAAAGCACACGAAGCGCTGTTAAAGGAGAGCATGTAAAGGAAATTATAGAGAGACTTTTCTTTTCATTTTCAGGTTATCTCAGGACTCTTCTCTGTGACGCTCTTTTTATCTCTCTCTCTTTGCCAGAAAGCACACGATCGTAAATACTATCGGTGAGAGCAAAGACCGAGCACAGAGCACATATTATAATATGCCATTTAAAAGACTAAAGTTAGTACATCGCAACGAATCGATATAAATTAATACTTTGGCAATAAACTTAAAACCTAGTACCTTAATTTTCTTGAGATTAAAAACTTTCGGTGGGATGTATATTACAAGGTTATTAAATAATATTATTTATGTTAATTTACACAAAGTAGAAGTGAAATTTAGTAAGACAATACAAAATGGCACGATTTTTATAACATTTTTGAGAACTTTTATACTCATCTACTATATTTTATGCTACCTTTGAGTAAAAAGGTTAAAAAATATGTTTTTTTCATCAAGTTAAGTTAGTTTTTCCTCTTACCCAATGTATAAGTCTTTCTGTATTA
>JAEIIH010007469.1:0-13806 GCA_018904745.1 Drosophila orosa
ACACCACTGGACAAACACCTGCTCAAATATTCTTATATTATATATAAAAATGTTGAAAAATCAAGAATGAACAGAATTTTAATAAATCTTTTTTAATAAAAGTGAACTAAAGACCAAAAAACGAATTTCTAATAACAAGAATGGAAGTTACTACCCTGGTAGCTTCAAAATTGATCAAAACTAAGCCAACTAATGCATTTATTTCAATTCAGAAAGCTGTTCAGCATACTGAATTTTAAATTAAAACAAATAATTTTAAGCTTTTGATTAAAATTGGAATAAAAATACATACATGTCCTCTGATCCGACATATACCTGATGATACCCAACCGATGTAGTGGACTACAATCGGATTACATTTCAAATACTCGTAACAATTAAGTCTTGCACAATCGGGCCAAGAACTCGGTCTGCATTCCGCTGTAATTTGCCTGCCACCAGCTTCACTTTTAACCAAGAGGGAAGCTGACGGATAGCTCCTCCTTCGCCTCCGCCTCCGGCTGAAGTGGCTGCCGCGCTCGTAAATCTTGACGAAATTTCCGATTTCCATCCCAAATCCGAATATAAATCCGATTCCGATTCCGATTCCGAGCTATGATTCAATCAGTTCGAGTGGCGAACGGCAACCTGTCGTCGGTCAGTCCAGATATATACATATGTATATATATATATAACATATAGTGTGCATGCGATCGCGGCACATTTGTGTGGAATTATACCCCATAAACAGCGGCGAGTCGGAACGTAAAAAGGTGGTCGGTCGCCTTATCAATTATTTGATTAATATTTGGTCGTCGCGCTTTTATCAATTAATTGAGTCAAATGTTGTAAATTGTGCGAGTGTCAAGACCAAGAAGAAGGAGGTACCTCTACCTAGGTACCTCTGTGTGTACCCAGTATCGATTCAAGATATTACGTAGATAATTAACACATAAATTCGGGGAATTCGTGGAAGGTGGAGGCACGGGAACGGCATGGCCAGGGCATTGACTGTCGCCGAAGTGTTAAGCGTGCTTGCACAGTGAAAAATGTGTGTCTCCTCATTTGCTTTATTTGCTTAAAATGTATACAATATATATATTTGAGTAAATACAAGTGAAATAACCCTTAACTCTCAATAGTTTCCACTTCCCACCCTCTGTTTTTATTTATTCAATGTATTTTGTTGATAAGGCTTTGGAAAATCAAAACAATCTCAAGTTGTGATTGTGGGAATCAAAGCGTTTTTTCTCTCCGTGTGTCACATTGTTTATGCAATCCCCTCTGGAAGCAACTGCATCGATTGCACTTTTTTCTCTATGCCTTCGAATGCGATGACGCTGCCAATTGCACAATGTCCAAGCAGATCAGATATTTTGATATAAGTATACAGTATTGGCTTAGTAGTCTCTCAAACGTCACTCCAGATCGGATTCACAGACAAAATTCAGCCACCAAAACACTAATTTTCTACTCTTCGTCTATTCTTGCAGCACCATGGGTCTACTGAGCGAGGGCAGTCCACTCTCCTGGGAGGAGACCGAGGCGCTGGCCAACCATGTCCGCGAGCATGGCATCAATCAGTTCATCAACTTGTACCACAGACTGAAGGACCGCCAGGGCGATATCCTCAAGTGGGGCGATGAGGTGGAGTACATCATTGTCAAGTTCGATGATGAACAGCAGGTGGCACGTGTGGCGCTGCGCGCCCAAGATCTGCTGGCGCAGCTCAACGAGAAGGAGCTGGCCGATCCCAAGGGCGTCAAGTCGCTGTGGCGTCCGGAATACGGGGCCTACATGATTGAGGGCACTCCCGGCAAGCCCTTTGGCGGTCTGATGGCCCACTTTAACCTCGTGGAGGCCAATATGCGCTATCGTCGCGAGGAGGTCACCGAGCTGCTGGCCAAGGATGAGTGCGTCATGTCCATTACCAATTTCCCGCGTCTGGGCGCCCGCAATTTCACCTGGCCACTGGCCCAGCCGCGTCCCGAGGATCCCCTTAGCTCGGCCCGCTCTCTGTATTTCCCCGATGAGGCCATTTTCCCGGGCCATCCACGTTTCAAGACCCTCACCCGTAACATTCGCAAGCGGCGTGGCGAGAAGGTGTCCATCAAGCTGAAGGGTAAGTGTGCTGAGTTAACGTTCCGATCAATATCCAAAAAACTAATTGTGATCCCCACCTTTGCAGTATTCAAGGATGTTAAGACGAAGCTGCCGGTGGAGGGTGCTCCGCCCGGAGAACCGGATGTGGTGCTGCTAGACGCCATGGGCTTTGGCATGGGCTGCTGCTGTCTGCAGCTGACCTTCCAGGCTTGCAACATTACGGAGGCGCGTCGCCTGTACGACCAGCTAGCACCGCTATGCCCCATCATGCTGGCCCTGACGGCCGCCTCGCCCATCTACAGGGGCTACCTGACCGAGTCGGATTGCCGCTGGAACGTGATCAGCTCGTCGGTGGACTGTCGCACCGAGGAGGAGCGCGGCCTGGTGCCGCTGG
This sequence comes from Drosophila orosa, assembly GCA_018904745.1. Taxonomy (NCBI): domain Eukaryota; kingdom Metazoa; phylum Arthropoda; class Insecta; order Diptera; family Drosophilidae; genus Drosophila; species Drosophila orosa. The sequence continues at coordinate 2,477 of JAEIIH010007469.1, forward strand.
ACAAGCAGAAGTTCCGCATCGCCAAGTCGCGTTACGATTCCATTGACTCGTACCTGTCGCCCGAGGGGGCCAAGTACAACGATGTGCCGATCACCTACGACGAGGCAGTGTATCAGCGTCTGGTGGATGGCGGCATTGATCATTTGCTGGCCCAGCATGTGGCCCATCTGTTTATCCGCGACACGGTGTCGCTGTTCAGCGAGAAGGTGCACCAGAACGACAACGAGGACACGGACCACTTTGAGAACATTCAGTCCACCAACTGGCAGACGATGCGCTTCAAGCCGCCGCCGCCCAATAGCTCCATCGGCTGGCGCGTCGAGTTCCGGCCCTGCGAGGCCCAGATCAGTGACTTTGAGAACGCGGCCATTGTCTGCTTTGTGGTGCTGCTCACCCGCGTCATTCTCTCCTACCAGCTGAACTTCCTCACGCCGATCAGCAAGGTGGACGAGAATATGCAGACGGCCCAGAAGCGTGACGCCTGCCGCAAGGAGAAGTTCTGGTTCCGCAAGTCGTCCAAGACCACCGAGCAGCGTGCGGCCAGGGCCAAGGCCCAGGCTCAGGCGCAGGCTCAGTCGCAGGCTCATGGCCAGACCAATGGCAAGGCCACCTTGAATGGAGGCGAAGTTGCCGCCGAGAATGGCAATGGGCTTGCGGTTAATGGAAACGGCAACGGCATCGATCACGGCGACAAGGAGGAGCAGCCGCTGACTAATGGGGCGGCCAAAGTGAATGGACATGGACATGGCGACACCAATGGCATTACCACCAACGGTAGCGCCACCAATGGCTCCTGCAATGGCACGGACAGCGATCACACCGACACCGATGATGAGGAGAACGAGCTGTTCCAGCTGCTCTCCATCAACGAGATCTTCAACGGAAAGGTAAGCGACTATTTCCGCAGAGTTTTTACAGAAATTAACTGAGCATTTCTCTTCCCCTTTACAGCCCAATGTCTTTCCTGGTTTGGTGCCGCTCATCCGCAGCTATCTGCAGTCCATGGAAGTGGACACGGACACCCATTGCACCATTGAACAGTATCTGCGCTTCATCGAGAAGCGTGCCGCCGGCGAGCTGATCACCACGGCCACCTGGATGCGCGAGCAGGTGCTCAACCATCCGGACTACAAGTGAGTGCCACACACTAAACACTACACACTGTATACAGATAAACTTACCCCGTTGACGTATTCGCTGTTGCAGGCAAGACTCTGTGGTTAGTGAGCGCATCAACTACGATCTGCTGAAGCGCATCCAGGGCATCCAGGAGGGAAAGCACGTGGAGCCGGCTCTGCTCGGCCAGGGTTATCATTCCAAGACCAAAACGAAAGACTTCATTCCACCGGCGCTGCAGAAGCAGCTGGCCAAGAATGGCGGCTGCTGCGAGGAGAAATGATCGAGGAGCGCGCTGCGGACGCGTCCAACGCAGCTGGCCGCCAGTGGCCGGCGCATGTGATTCGGGTTTTGTGGGTCCGTTTGAGGTACATATACTAGTGAGTGGCATGTCGAGATCGGAGCAGAACGGATCGGAAATGCAGCGAGCGGCGCGGAGCAACAACATTTATCAATATTTCTTCATAGCATAATTTAAACGATTAACAATTAGCGTGCACCCATATCCTAATTGTGGACAAATGTTTTTGCGGCCCGAGCGTCGCCACAAAAAGGCAGGAATCAGGAAGCAGGAAGCAGGAGGGAGTAAGGAGCTTGAAGCAAGGAGTATAAAGAGGCGGAAGTTTCGGAGCAACGACAGCCGGAGTGGTCGAGGGGCAACAAAGCCGAGCCATGGCAGTCGGGGATCCGAGTCCTTGATCGGGGGAAAGCGAGGAGCCTTCCGAGGGATCCGGACAAAATCTACAAGCTACAACAACATAAATCTCAACCAAGTGCCGTTCCACAAGACCTAAAAAAGAGGAAAAGAGGATGAGGATGAGGATGAGGATGGAGGAGAAAATAGGGAAGAGAAAAGAGTAATGAGAATACATAGTTCAAAAAGCGAGGCAAGGTTAAACGCGTCTTTCTGTTTGTTTTCGTTTAATAAAATATATATATTTATTATTATTCCTATTCTTAAACATGCAAGTACAATGGAAAGTTGTTTATTTTTTTTTTATTAATAGATATATACACACACACATATGTACACCCCCCACATGCAAACACACCTACGAAAGTGGCCTGCTGTTATTAAACCTAGATACGATAAGGATAAAAACAAAAACACACTAAACACTAAACACTACAGTGAGAGAAACTCTTGTGCTATTATAATTTATTGTGTATGTGATTGTTTCCCCTATTATGATACGATTATTATTATGATTTATTGTGACCACACAAGCAAGCAAATAAACGGAAAACATTGTTGAATCTTAATTGTACGATATATAAGCGAAACACTATATACTATATATATATTTAAAGATACCCCAAAAGCAAAGGCTATCGATGTGAGCTCGGGACTTAGGGACTTTTCATGAAATTGCCTTCGGAAACGAAATGAGAAACTGTACTTATGCATACCTAGTTGCCGTTATGAAAGTTAGGAAAGTTAGTCTAGACTAAATAGCAAATTGCAGGAAATGGAAATGAATCGATGACGACGACGACACAACAGTTATAACCAATCAAAAAAACTATATATATATATGTATACACCACATGTAAACTACTATATACACAGTCAAAACGTTTAGACAACAAGATTTGCCAGCCAATTTGTAAGATTTTTCAGCATTTAATTAATCCGTTTTTATAACGAACAAACGACAAACCGACCCCATTTATTTGCTTGCCCTCCTCCAAAACAGTATTTTGATAACAACCCATAGCCCCCGCCTCAACACTATGTACTGTCAAGTAATTATTCAAAGAAAATAAATAATAAAAAACACACAAGCTACCAAAACCGAACAATTAATTTGCATTTAATTTGAATTGATCCGCCAGGTTGGCAGCCCGGATGTCAATGTGCGATAACGATAGCACATTTGCACAGCCGGCTAGTGTCCCACCTCTAGCTATTGGGCTGGCAGTGGCTTTTAAAGGGGGATCCGCCCCCTAAAGCTCCTCTACAATAGTTTAGTATATTTAATGCAGCTAAAAATTTGTATCCTTTGCAATTGAAAAGATCCTGGGCTATATTAATTAGTAATTGAATTGTTTTTTCAATACGTTCTATAAAGACGTCCCCCCTGAAAGCTGAGCCCCCTTAATGAGTTTTGTGCCTACGCCATTGTCTAATCATTGGGAGAGCAAAAGCGAGAAACAAAAACAAGTGATTGGATAATGTTTGTTTGTTGATCTCTCCGGGGCCAAACTGCCAAATACTAACTAGTATTTCGATTGAGATGGCAAATTAACGACGACCAACTTAAGTGAGATTAACACGGTGTTTTTAGTTAATTTGTAAGGCTTTTGTATTGGCAATAAAAACAAACTCTAGTTGCCGTTAGCCCTTGTGCGGGTGTATACAAACGTGCGTGTGTGTGTGTGTGTGTTTGTGCGGCTTTTTGGGCGGAGGCGGCTGTGCAATCGTAATTTGTTGTTGTTAATTCGTCATGCACGCCATTCTACCTTATCGGAAGCAGCAGTGACAACAACAAGAACATCAGCAATTTGTCGCTCATCCTCTTTTTATTCATTTTCTATATTCATACACAACACTCGAAACATTTGTGTAGTGTGTGTGCGCGACAGTACGAGAGCAGCAAGCCGAGAGACACGAAGGCTCCGGTGACAGAGACAGATAGTCTGGAAAAAGTGTAAAAACGAAAACAAGTGCATCTCGGCGAGCAGCAGCAGCATCGAAATTAATCAAGTGAATTACGGTCGAACGGACTGAACGGACTGGCATTCGTGGGCAGTGGCCAATAGGGACAACAACAAGTGATGGCGGAACAGCGGAACTGAGCAACCGGAGTGACACCACCCAGCCGCAGGACATTGGGTACGAAACGGAGCACAAAGTGTAGCAGGCAAACACGCCCATCGGAAGGCCCAGGCGAAGGAGGAAGGTGAGAAGGAAAGCAAAGGAACGCAACGTCCGATTCCGATATATGTATATGCAAACGTCCTTGGGGAAGTGGCACTGGCTGTGGCGGAAACAGGAGCACAAGCAGAAGCAGCAGAAGCAGAAGGAGAAGACAGAGGGACAGGTGACATCCGACGACACAAAATTACAGTAAAAGGTGCGCCCCAAACGATGGGTAAGTGTAAGGAGGCGGGAGAGCGGGTCGGTGCTGTTGTTCTTTCGTTTCCCCCTTTTGTTCTTTCCATTGTGTCGCATTTCCATACATCCTTTTCATTTGTGTGTTTGTGTGTGTGAGAGTGGGGGGTGCCAGTATGGGTGTGAGAGTATAGCAGGTGCGTTGACAAGTTCCGGAATCAGTTCCTACGGTTCCCAGTTCCTACTTTCAAAACTTATGATGAAATATGTAGATAACATACAAGTCCCTGAAAAGAGAGCTATTAAATTTTTGTTAAAATTAAAACCGCAATTACCTGGCTTCAAAAAAGTACAACTTTATGTGAAAGTTTCGAAATCGCATGCTTGAATGGAACTAGTTCCGCTCTTTAAGGATATCACTGGACTTGCGAAAGAGAGAGAGAAAATAAGCTTCGAGAGTCTTTAAAAGGACGCGCGCGCGTAGAGAGAGAGAGCAAGAGTGAGTGAGAGTGAGAGAGGGGGCGTTGTGTTTTGAAACGGATTTTTCCGTGTTGAGATTTTCGCACACACAGTTTTCCGCAGCGACGGCAACAGCAACAACAACGGCAAAGAGAGCACACGTGCCTCTCCTGTATACTCGGTGTGTGTGTGTGCGGGTAAAACAATGTAAGCTGAAAAGGATCAAAAGCGCAAGGCGTTGTTGCAGGACCTGCGAGTGCGAGAGAGTGAGAGGGCCAGCGACAGGGAGAGAATGCGAATGCGAGTGAAATATGAAAATTGCATTTTCCTCTTTCCGTGTGGGAGCGCTGGTCTAAAGTTCCGCCTTCTCCCGCCGCCCATTGTTACGCCGAGTTGCCGAGTTGCTTCACGGACTCCTGCAGTGCAGTGGCATCCAGTCCTGTTCTGTTCTGTTCTGTCCTGTCCACTTTTGTTCAGTCCGATTCAGTGCCGTGTGGTGGATAAAAGCGCATGCAGTCAACTCCTTTAAGAGTCCACTGCAGTTTTTCCTCCTTTCTATTTCCCCATTTCTCTGCCCCGCCGATTTTCAACGATTTTCCCTGAGGCGATTGCGAGTGTATGTGAGTGACTGTGAGTGTGAGTGTGAGTGGCGACGCCCTCATCCGGAAGTTGTGCTGCCTTAAGCATATCCTATATATCAATAATTGCAGCAACAGCAACAGCAGCAGCAGCAGCAGCAGATCCCACATCGCCCGCAGAAGCAGGAGGCAGCGGAGAAAGCGGAGGCAGCAGGGGAACAGGAATTGGTGGCCCCACTGGCGGAGCTGACATTGGCATCGGTATTGGCATTGGCGGCACTGGCACTGGCATCGGCATCGAGATGCTCAAGGCGCTGTATGACTTCCAGGCGGTCTATCCCAAGACCATTAGCTTCGATGAGGGCGAATACTTCATCCTGTACCAGACCTCCGCCCGCCAGCGCAATTGGTGGCAGGTGGTCAGCATGAAGGGCAACATCGGGTTCGTGCCCTCCAATTACGTAATGAAGATTAAGGTAACGCTAAGGCAAGGTCCGAGCTTCAAGCTTCCTCTAAAGCTGTGTCGTCTAACCGCTGCAGGTGGAGCACGACTTCCTCATCAGCTTTCTGAACTCGTCGATCGAGTCGCTGGAGAAGTGCACGGACCATGAGATCAATGGCATCATGTCCAAGGACGAGCTGCTGGACAGGCTGCGCGAGAAGAAGCACACCATGGAGCGGCTCTATGCGGTGAGTTGCTCTGAATCCTTTTTGTAATTCCCTTCAATTGCTTTTTATCCCCTCCCGCCAGGAGAGCTCTGAGCGCGACGGCGACTCCTCGCTGTCGTATTCGCAAAGCTACAGCGACAAGGGCAGCCACCGGCACTCGCATCCCCACCCTGCCCAGTCCCAGACTCAGCTACACTCTCAGCACCGGCAGCACAGTCCGCCGGCGAGCGGTGGCAGTGGCGGCGGCGGCGGCGGTGGCTCCCAGCGGCTGGACATGAGCAAGAAGAGCATGTCTAGTCCTGCGGTGGGCTCCTCATGCGGCCCCGCGTCCGGCCAGGGCATGGTGGAGTCGCCCAGCATGGGCAGCATGCAGTTTCATGGCAGCAGCTGCACCATACAGACGCCACAGCAGCAGCAGCCCCTCCCAGCTCCTCCGGCTCCTGCTCCAGCTCCAGCTCCTGCCACGCCCACAACAGCCGCGGCCAAGACGGCCGGGGATGTGGCGCAGGATAACAGCATTACGTCGGAGCCGTCGGAGACGACAACGACCACCACCACGACCAGCGAGGATGTGGTGACCACTTACAAAGAGACCAGCCAGATGAGCACCAGCCAACACAAGCCCCTCAACGGCAGCACGGCGTCTGCCTCCATATCCGCCTCCGCCTCTGCATCGGCTGTGCGCAGTGCCGGCAACGGCAGCGGCAGGGGTAGCACAGGAGCCCTGCATCCGGAGTTGCCGCCAGAGGAGGCGGACAGTGCGCCGGACAAGTCCGATGATGCGAGCGCCGTGCCCAGCGACGACGGGTGTCAGGCCAATGGTGATAGTGCGGACAATAGCCAGGCGCTGGACAGCATCGAGAGTCCATCACACCGGGCACTGGGCGGCCGGGAAGTCGAGGATGGAGCTGCTGGCGGCAGCAATGGTGCAGCTAACTATACACGCGGACAGCTGAAGGTGGAGTCCTCGGATGTGTATCAGATTGTGGACGCGTTGCGACGCAACACAAACCTCAGCTTTGATCTGTCCTGCGAGGCGCTGCGCGTGGTGCTGACCAGCCTGGAGCAGCTGTATAATGGAGCTATCAATCCGTACCTGGAGGCGGTGGCCGTCCATGTCACCGGCAAGGTAGCCACACCCAAGGAGCTGCTGGGCATCACGCACGACGCCAAGCGGCTGCAGTACCTCTTCGCCCAGCTGGCCGACTGCAAGAACGATACGGAGCAGCGAACCTGGATGCTGTACGAGGATGAGGAGGATATTATTCAGTTTCTCGAGGAGCTGGTCGAGATTCTGGTGAGTGTAGAAACCTAGGGAGCCACATTATCCATTTATTTCACCAATTAATTGCCGCGCAGAACAACGCTGATGAGAATATTAGCTGCTACGAGATGTCCTGCGACCAGTACCAGATGTTCATCAACCTGGTGCAGTACTATCAGATGGAGACGCGCTGGTCCATCAAGCGCCTGCTGCTCAAGACCTTTACGGCCGCCTGCCACCTGGACTACATTATCGTGGACATACTGCTGACGTCGGTGCTGCCGCTGGAGATTGTAAGATCCAAATCCAGTAATCTTTATAGAGATTGCAAATTTAATTGAAAACATAATGTCCTAATAGGTGGAGGACATGAAGACGCATTTCTCCAATCTGGATCGCTTCAAGCAGCTGGTCAAGATGCTAACCATCATCTTCTCGCTGGGACAGCCAATGCCGGTGAACCATCAGGGTGAGTTTCGGTCTCTAATTAGAGAATTCTTCCAACCAATGTTCAACTTGCTTTGCAGACTATTTGGGCGTGCACTTTGCCAGCTTCCTGTTGGAAATCGTCGAGGGCAACAATCCAGAGCATCTGGTGGACATGGTCATTGCCCTAATACTGGCCTTTAATCAGCAGTTTAGCGAGCACACGTTCAACGTCATCATTGAGGCGATGCAGAACCTGCCCTCCGCCAAGGTCTTCACGGAGAAGCTGCTGCTCCTGCTCAATCGGGAGGGTGAGTCGCCCGGCATGTGGGATCTAGCATAAAGAAAATATGCCAAATTATACATTTATTTGTAATTATTATAAATTATTGTATGCAATATTAATGAGAGATCTCGTTTAATCCTCCTCAGACGATCCCACGCGGCAGCTAAAGCACCCCAACGAGCACATGAACACGGTGCTGCGCATGTTTATCGACATATTCAGTCACCCGGACACGGCGGGCATGTTCTACACGAACGACATCAAGGTGCTCATCGACATTGTGGTGCGCCAGCTGTCCGACTTGGATGCGGGAAGTTCGGTGAGCTATCTTGCCATCTTAAACCTTGTCTATCGCAGCAATAACCAGAATCCCTTGCAGACGCGACCCTGCTACTTGGAGCTGTGCCGACGCATCCTGCGCAACACAAACTACCAGGAGCATCAGCATCGCAAGCACGATCTCATGAAGATCTTTACGCGCATCTTCTGCGAGGAGACGGAGTGCAGTGCCTCCGATCAGCAGCTGGTGCGGGAGATAGCCAACGAGTTTCCGCAGCTGTTCAAGGCCTAGAGAAATCGGAAGAGAAAGCCCAAAGCTCAAAGCCCAAAGCCCTAACCAAATCGATAAAAAAAACACTCGAAACCAAATTGTAAAGCGTTGCTAGTGAGGCGAGCCGACCAAGCGAGCCAACCTTAAAAAATCCAAAATGATTTCGATTTTAATCAGTGAATTGTTGACGCATTTGTTTAGCATCTTGGTACAGCCCAGCCCAGCTCAGACTGCATTGCAGGGGCAGCGCACACTCACGCGACTCTACATATATCTTATGAACGTAGGCGGTAAGCAGGAGAAGTGTACTAGTTGCATGCGGAGTAGATGCAACCTCATAGCGATCGATACCCAGTAGCGTATCAGTAATAGACGTAATACTAAATTATATATTATATATTATATATTATATATATTGTGGTGGGTCCCATGATGATTTCTCACTCAGTTAGACTTTAGTCGGGGACGATTTTAGCCGGAGCCAGAGTTCAGCCGAGTTCAGCCTCACTTTTAAATTTTTGTAGTTATAATTACCAATTTATTTGGAGATCCAAATTTTGACCGAACGACGGAATCACTCGGAGAATCAAATATTTATAGCCTAATTATACACCTACATATATAATGAAAATATACATTCATAACGTGACGAACGGGAGAAGGTAAATGCAATCTACACGAAGAGTAAAGGATATTATGTAAAAGTAAAAAGTAAACAATTGATTGATATTGATATATATATATATATATATATTGATAAATTATAGGCAGAATCCAAGTCGAGTCAAACATAACGAGCATGCATATAATGTTACATTTGTTTATATAATCTATGGGGAGGAGAACTAAGGCCGAATAGGAAACGGAAATCATTGACAATTGTTAAAGCTCAAATACGAATATAAAATTGGTTGAAAATTGGGGAAGGAGCGCTGCAAGAGCTGCACTGAAGATTGCAACAACAACAACAACAACCATTAAGGACACCCATTGCATTTCTCTCCCTCACACACACACTCACTCACACACTCTCTCTCTCTATCAATATATCTCTCTCTCACTCTCTCCCTTAAGCTAGGCAAGGAAAGGAAAGTTTGTTATACATATACCTATCTCTATAAAGACACGATCCCTCACATTTCCCCGATAACTGGAGGCATCATTGGTCAGTCGTTTTTGTTATTGTTACTTTATTGAATAATATGAAAATCACAACGATGTTACAATTATGTATATGAGTTGTGTGTCCTTGAAAAGGTCCTAAAAGTAAGCTTGATGGTGCAAAAATATCAAAGCATACACAGACAGCCTTTCAGGGCTTTCAGCTCGCCCCTTAAAACCCAAAATTGCAATTAAGAATTAAGTTTGTGGGGGGGAAACCACATTGGATGTAAAGAAACTAACAGAAAACTTTATAAAAGAAACCTTAACGATTTAGTTTCAACACAGAAATCGCTGGAAATATGAAAAGAGTTTACGGGAAAACAACGAGTATGGTTTGTCGATTTGAAATCATTCGCGATTTCTGTGGAGCCCCCAGTTCCTGTTCATTCACCAAGCACGCCAGTTAACAAATGTGGTTTTGTGCACACTGCCGCAGCCCGTAGCATAGGATTTTTAGCAACAACTTAGCGTAATACTCAGGAGGGTAGACTTTTTAATGCAATTCCAATGTGATTTCTTCCCCTTTTTGGGCCATCAGATCGATTCTCATTTAATGGCATTTGAGAGGACACGGCATTTGTTATTGTTTAACACTTAAGCACAACATTTTAATCGAACACACACAGCATTCATCTATCCAAGCATTTTCCGTTGGGCTATTTGCCTTTCATTGAAAACTGATGACTCGCTGGATGCATAAACGAATTTAATTTGCCAAGTTTCGTAACGAATAGGAATAAATTTACAGCCAGTTATAAACTAAACTGAATCAAGTTTATGTCAAATGCTTCAAAATCAATATTAACCACAAATTGTACCTTTCGATTTTAAATTTCAACAATTAAACACAATTAACACTCTTGGTAATTGAAAACACAAAAAACGAAAAACAAAAAAAAATATATATATAAAGAACAATGAGCAGCAGCAATAAAAACAAATAATTAATATATTTAATAGTACTACGTTAACAATAAAATAAAACACATACACACGTTTTATGTCAAGCAAATAGAGCTCATTTAAAAGATTGTTAGTCTTTCATTTTTTAACACAAAACAGATCCTAAAAAACAAAACCAAATTACGAGTTTTAATAAACACATTCAAAATGTACCGAAACGAAATTGAAAATGTAAGAAACGAAAATAATAAATACGAAAATTCAAAGTAAATGCTAGTGTTTCAATTTTATGTGTATTAAAGGCCATAATTTGGTCAATAATCCCTTTTGTTGTTACATTTTTTAGTGAATTTTTTTGGAGAAAATAAAATTAAACATTTAAACCAATTTAAATTTATTTCTTAATTTTTGAGAAATATTACGATGTAACCAAGGGTGTTGTTTCTAGTGCAATTTCTTGGGGAAAATAAAGTTAAACATTTTTATAACTCGGGCAAAAATGCATTAGACTCAATTCGGAGAGCAGTTTCATTTTAGTTTTTATACGTTTTAATAAATCTGCGAACCAAGTTTAACACTTAAACCAAATACACTTAATTTTTTAAATTTTTGAACAATGTTACATTTTTTTCAGAGCGATTATTGGGGACAAATAAATTTTAAAAATTCCATTACTCCGTTTTTGCCACAAAAAATAAATAAAATTGTTATACAACAACATCCTACAACAACAGCAATATTTTTTTCTGTTCTGTTAAATTAAATAAAATAAAAAACAAGAAAGGAAGCTAACTTCGGTAACCGAAGTTTGTATACCCTTGCAGTCTGAAATTGAAAATCATAATGCCAACTTTCATTAC